>WOXC01006863.1:0-205112 GCA_011680675.1 Gymnobelideus leadbeateri
CAACAAATTCAACCTATGCCCACTATCCATATATAACTGGAACCATATACACACACATTCACATATGTATTCATATGACCATACACCCTTCTTCCATTATTTTCATAGTGAGAAAGATATCATCAGTCATAGTTATTGCTTTTCCATATAGGAATGTAAATAGTTCAACTTTGATAAGTTCCTTTTGATTTCTTCTCCCTGATTACCTTCTCAGGCATCTCTTCCTTCTTGTGTCTGGATGTCAAATTTTCTATTCAATTCTGGTTTTTTCCTCAAGAATGCTTGAAAGTCCTCTATTCCACTGAATGACCATATTTTCCCCTGAAACAAAATACTCAGTTTTGCTGGGTAGGTGACCCTTGGGTTCATTCCCAGGTCTTTTGCCCTCTGGAATATCATATTCCATGCCCTTCGATCCCTCAGTGTAGAAGCTGCCAGGTCCTGGGCTATTCTGATTGTGTTTCCACAATATTGAAATTGTTTCTTCCTGGCTGCTTGTAGTATTTTCTCCTTGATCTGGGGATTCTGGAACCTGGCTATAATATTCCTGGGAGTTTTCTTTTTGGGATCTTTTTCAGGAGGTGATTGTTGGATTCTTTCAACCTCGATTTTGCCCTCTGGATCTAAAACATCAGGGCAGTTTTCCTTGAGAATTTCTTGAAGGGTGATTTCTAGGTTCTTTCTTTGATCATGGCTTTCAGGTAGTCCAATAATTTTTAAATTGTCTCTCCTGGATCTATTTTCCAGGTCAGTGGTTTTTCCCATGAGATATTTCACATTGCCTTCTAATCTTTCATTTGTTTGGATCTGCTTAACAGCATCTTGATTTCTCATAAAGTCATTAGCTTCCATTTGCTCCAGTCTAACTCTGAAGGAATGAATCTCCTCAGTGAACTTTTGAGATTCTTTTTCCATCTGGCAAATTCGACTTTTTAAGGCATTCTTCTCCTCATTGCCCTTTTGGGCCTCCTTTGCCATTTGAGTTAGTCTATTTTTTAAGGTGTTGTTTTCCTCAGTCAGGCTGTTGACCCTCATTTCATACTTTTCCTGCATCCTTCTCATTTCTCTTTCCAATTTTTCCTCCACTTCTCTTATTTGATTTTTAAAGTCCTTCTTAAGGTCCTCTATGGCCTGCAACCCGCTCATGTTTTCCCCTGGGGCTTTTGGAGCAGGACTTCTGACCTCACAGTCCTTTTCCCGCTCTATGCCCCCAAAATAGGAGTCTAGGGTTGCATTTTTCTGTTTCCTTTGCCTTGGCATGTTGCCACTTAATTGCTTGACTTTTGGGCTTGTTGCCACACTATGGCTTTAAGGCCAGATAGAGGAATTTTCGTCCCGAACGTGTGGGGGGCAACTTCCGTTTCTGGCAAGCTGTAAACCCACCCACAACTTCCACCCTAGATCACAATCCAGATCCAGGGAGGTTAAAGCAAGAGCGATTACCCCCCAAGACTGATAGCTGGATCTCCCCACGATTTGTAGGCTGGGAGCCGGAAATGCCTATGAAAACTACAAAATGGCGTGTCTCCTCAGCAGCTTCTAGCCCCCAGGGGAGGGAGCTGACGCATTCCCCAAATACAGGTCCCAAAGTCCATAGGACACTAACCTCTTACTTTGTCCTAGGCAAGTCTATGTTGATAATTCTGGCGTCTCCACAGTTCCTGGTGTTCTGGGGTTCCTCCAGCCGGCTGCTGGCCCTGCCGCCCTGGGGCTAAAACCTCGGCTCATGTGGACCTGGGCTCGGCTCGGCTCCTGCGCTCTGCATGCTGCCGGCTCCCAGACCACTGCGCTGGTCCTTCCTGCAGGGTGCTGGGCTGTCCTCAGCGGGAGGTTAGCTTCTCTGTGTCGTTCTGTGGGTGCTGGGGCTCCAGAAGATTTTCAGAGTCCTTTTTTACATAGTTTGTGGAGAATCTGGGGGCAGAGAGGCTTGGAAGAGCTGTTTCTACTCCGCCATCTTGGCTCCGCCGGAAGACTTCTAATAATATAAAATCACTCCAAATTCATGATAAATCACTGAAGAGTAAAGGAACTCAAGCTATATCCCAAATGACATATCTGGCAACTTGAACCTAATCCTTAATGAAAAAAGGTGGACATTCAGCAAAACAGAGGCATTCCTGGAGTCCAAGAATATGAATCTGCTGACAGATTTGCTGTGGTTTCCCTGATCTTCTAACAGTCCACCAGCATAGAAATATTTTGGTCTTCTCTGTTTTTATGATGAATTTTGTTCACTTTAACACTCCCAATGCATCATTGTTAACATGGCTTTGTTATGACATATTAATCAGAAATGGAAATAATTTATTAAATTTTATTTATTTAGTATATAAATAATTTATTAAATTTTAATTTATTAAAACCCCAACTTCTGTGCCTTTAGAAGTAGAAAGTAGCATGAATAAGGTACCATGATATTATAAAATTTAACTCCCCCATGTGATTGTGATTGAATATTATTGTGCTTTAAGAAATGATGCGCAGGATACTTTCAGAAAAACCTGGAAAGACTAACATGAACTGATACAGAGTGAAGTGAGCAGAACCAGGAGAGGATTGTACACATTAACAGCAATTGTGATGATCAATTATGGATAACTTATCTATTCCCTGCAATACAATAATCCAAGACAATTCCAAAGGATTTATGACTAAAAAAAAAAAAAAATGCTATCCACGTCCAGAGAAAGAACTGATAGAATCTGAATGCAGATCAAAGCATACTCTTTGAAAAATAGCACACTTTTCTTTCTCTTTTCTTCTTTTTTTTAAATTTTGGTTTGTGTTTTCTTTTGCAATATGGCTATATAGAAATATGTTTTGCATGACTGCATATGTTTAATCTATATCCAATTGCTGTGTCAGAGAAGGAAAGAATTTGGAACTCTAAATTTAAAGAAATGAACATGAAAAAAATTTTTGCATGCAATTTGAAAAAAATACACAAAAATTTTAAAATATACAAAAACGTCCCCAAGTTAACCACATTATGTCATAACAAACCAAGGGGACGCTTTCATCTTTTTATTATTATTATTACTAGATGTCAACCAACATAGAAACCAAAGATAACTAGATCATGTATTTAGAGAAGGAAGGAATTGGATGTCATCTAATCCAATATTATCATACTTACAGTAAAAGAAACAGAGGCCCCATGAAGTTAAGTGACCTGCCTGGAATCACAGAGGTATATGACAGAGGTAGGATTCAATGTCAGCTACTTTGACTCCAAACCCATTGCTTATTTCACTGAACCAAAGATACTACAAAAGGAATAAAAATGATTTCGTAGATCCCTTTGAAGCAGAGACATAGTTTAAATTATTAGAAGCCTCCAGCCAAATTTTGTAAAAGACTTTCCTCCACCCCATTGCTAAACAGACATTCTGGGGAAGCCATTCATTTTATGGATGTCCAAGTCCTTCTTGGGCTATATGGGGAGTAGTCAAGCCTATGCTTTGAGGGGGAAAAATATTGTAAAGCCTCTTTAATTCTTGCTGAGGGCCTCCCTGACCATAGTCACATAATCTTCCTTGGAAGCAGAACAGATTGTGATAACTCTGTTTGGGGGAAGAAGATAAAAGGGTTAAAAATAGATTCTTCCAAAAGCAGTGGGACAACTGATGCTCTCCTGTGCTATTCATCCTTCTGCTGTGGCTCTCCTTCTCCCTTGCCAACCTTTGTTCTATGAATATATTGTCCTGAGTGCCTGTAGAATTGTTTCCTCTCAGCTCCCTGGACTTTGGATGATCCCTTGATGGTTTCCTAGGCCAGAGTAGCACCTCAGACACTCATGGGAGTTAAGAAGTGCTCTCAGCATTTTTGGTTACATGTAACCATCTAGAATTAAATTCTAGACAAAATGAAATTCCAAGTAAGCTACTTATACAACCTAATTAAATTCACACAAGAAATAAATTAATATTCTCCCTCAGGCATTTGAGGATAGTAAGAGAATTCCCATTGTTTTCTTTTTTTTTTAAACCAATGCTTTATTAATTTAACTTTATTTAACTTTAACTTTGTTAACTTAATGCTTTATTAACTTAACTTTATTAAACAAAATGCTTTATTAACTTCTGTTTTACATCATTCATTTCCTCCAGATTTTGAGTTACAATCATTTCCCCCCCATTATTCCCCTACCCAACCTCCCAGAACAGTCATCCCACAAGATATCGCTTCCTCCAATCTGCTCTCTCCCATACCTTCTCCCATACCCCCATCGACTTTTCCATTAGAGGAAGGTGAGTCTTTGCATCCCAATGCCTGCACATCTTATCTCCCTATTACAAGCAAAAGAGTATTAATATTAGTATTTATATATATTTGAAACATTTAATGTTACGACCTCAAATTTCAGATCCATTTCCTTCCTCCCTTGTCACCCATTCCCTCTTGGGAGATAAGTAATTCAGTATATGTTGTACATGTCTAGCTATGCAAAACATTATCATAGTAGATATATTGTACAAGGCTGCTTATAATTCCCTCCCACTCATCCCAACCCCCACCTGGTCCATTCCCTACATGATCCTGTCCCTCTTTTATAGTGGGTACTTCCAACCTCCCCTCACCCCAAGGATGCCCTCCCATCCATCATCCCTCCTCTCATCCCCCTTCCCCTATCCTGCTGCAGGTTGAGATATCCCATTTACTATGTATGTCATTTTCTCCCTGAACCAAATTCAATGTGAATGTGGTTTTGCCTTTTTAGCCTTCCTTATTCTCCCCCTCTTTTGCAACCACTTCCCCTTGCTTCTTCTGCATGGGATAGTTTACACTACCCTGTCTCTCCCCATCTCCTCTTGCCACTTTCCTCTCTCACCTCATAATTTCATCCCTTGAGTATTCTCCCTTCCCAACAAATTCAACCTATGCCCTCTATCCATATATAACTGTAACCATATACACACACATTCACATATGTATTCATATGACCACACCCCCTTCTTCCATTATTTTCATAGTGAGAAAGATATCATCAGTCACAGTTATTGCTTTTCCATATAGGAATGTAAATAGTTCAACTTTGATAAGTTCCTTTTGATTTCTTTTCCCTGATTACCTTCTCAGGCATCTCTTCCTTCTTGTGTCTGGATGTCAAATTTTCTATTCAATTCTGGTTTTTCCTCAAGAATGCTTGAAAGTCCTCTATTCCACTGAATGACCATATTTTCCCCTGAAACAAAATACTCAGTTTTGCTGGGTAGGAGACCCTTGGGTTCATTCCCAGTTCTTTTGCCCTCTGGAATATCATATTCCATGCCCTTCGATCCCTCAGTGTAGAAGCTGCCAGGTCCTGGGCTATTCTGATTGTGTTTCCACAATATTGAAATTGTTTCTTCCTGGCTGCTTGTAGTATTTTCTCCTTGATCTGGGGATTCTGGAACCTGGCTATAATATTCCTGGGAGTTTTCTTTTTGGGATCTTTTTCAGGAGGTGATCTGTGGATTCTTTCAACCTCTATTTTGCCCTCTGGATCTAAAACATCAGGGCAGTTTTCCTTGAGAATTTCTTGAAGGGTGATTTCTAGGTTCTTTCTTTGATCATGGCTTTCAGGTAGTCCAATAATTTTTAAATTGTCTCTCCTGGATCTATTTTCCAGGTCAGTGGTTTTTCCCATGAGATATTTCACATTGCCTTCTAATCTTTCATTTGTTTGTATCTGCTTAACAGCATCTTGATTTCTCATAAAGTCATTACCTTCCATTTGCTCCAGTCTAACTCTGAAGGAATGAATCTCCTCAGTGAACTTTTGAGATTCTTTTTCCATCTGGCAAATTCGACTTTTTAAGGCATTCTTCTCCTCATTGCCCTTTTGGGCCTCCTTTGCCATTTGAGTTAGTCTATTTTTTAAGGTGTTGTTTTCCTCAGTCAGGCTGTTGACCCTCATTTCATACTTTTCCTGCATCCTTCTCATTTCTCTTTCCAATTTTTCCTCCACTTCTCTTATTTGATTTTTAAAGTCCTTCTTAAGGTCCTCTATGGCCTGCAACCCGCTCATGTTTTCCCCTGGGGCTTTTGGAGCAGGACTTCTGACCTCACAGTCCTTTTCCCGCTCTATGCCCCCAAAATAGGAGTCTAGGGTTGCATTTTTCTGTTTCCTTTGCCTTGGCATGTTGCCACTTAATTGCTTGACTTTTGGGCTTGTTGCCACACTATGGCTTTAAGGCCAGATAGAGGAATTTTCGTCCCAAACGTGTGGGGGGCAACTTCCGTTTCTGGCAAGCTGTAAACCTACCCACAACTTCCACCCTAGATCACAATCCAGATCCAGGGAGGTTAAAGCAAGAGTGATTACCACCCAAGACTGATTGCTGGATCTCCCTACAAATTTGCAGGCTGGGAGCGGGAGCTGCCTCTGAAAACTACAAAATGGCGTTTGTCCTCAGCGGCTTCTAGCCCCCAGGGGAGGGAGCTGACACATTCCCTAAATACAGGTCCCAAAGTCCATAGGACACTAACCTCTTACTTTGTCCCAGGCAACTCTATGTTGATAATTGTGGAGTCGCCACAGCTCCTGGTGTACTGGGGTTCCTCCAGCTGGCTGCTGGCCCTGCCGCCCTGGGGCTAAAACCTCGGCTCATGCGGACCTGGGCTCGGCTCGGCTCCTGCACTCTGCGCGCTGTACGCTGCCAGGTCCCAGACCACTGCGCTGGTCCTTCCTGCAGGGCTGCTGGGCTGTCCTCAGAGGGAGTTTAGCCTCTCTGTGTCGTTCTGTGGGTGCTGGAGCTCCAGAAGTTGTTCAGAGTCTCCTTTTACATTGTTTGGGGGGAATGTGGGGGCAGAGTGGCTTGGATGAGCTGTTTCTAGTCCGCCATCTTGGCTCCGCCCCATTGTTTTCTAATATTTGGAAGTAGGCAAATGTATCCTTATGTATAATAAAATCTATTTTTTTCTGTCTAGTGGCACAGATTTATGCAATTATACATTATGTTTTTCTCCTGTTTATTTAGTTATACACACACATATATTTTAAACCACGCACTACACATTGAAAGAATCTCTCTCTCTCTCTCTCTCTCTCTCTCTCTCTCTCTCTCTCTCTCTTTCATATGTATTCTGTAAACACATGGGGTTTATAGCTAGATTGTCATTAACTGGTTCTAGAAGGTCTTCATTAAGGGCTTCTCTCCCAGCCTTCACTTCTCATTATTTCTGCCTGCCATAAATGCATGGCCAGTTTCCATCTTTGCTGTCTATCTTAATTTTCTCAGTGGAATATGATCAAAATACTTTATAATTCTACAGATATTTACTCTCATTTAGATGCAGAAATATAACCCAGTGTTTTCCTTAGAAGAACTGCTTTAAAACTGTCTATCTTGGGTGGCTAGGTGGCGCAGTGAGTAGAGCGTCAGCCCTGGAGTCAGAAGGACCTGAGTTCGGATCCCGTCTCGGACATTTAACGCACACACAAAAACCCAGCCGTGTGACCTTGGGCAAGTTACTTAACCCCAATTGCCCTCAAAAAAAAAAAAAGAAAAGAAAAAAATTGTCTATCTTCAAAGTGGCTACAATTTTAATCAGTATCTCGAGAGATACTGGCTAATCTGTTCTACTTTAACAATCGCTCTCAGTCTTAGGTTCTCTTAGGATGAAGTTGCCATTAGCATTGACTACCGTTTTATAATTAATGGGATGCATAAGCCTTTTTCTCATTTCTTAATCTTTCTTATTTATTTTTAATGTATTCATTTGCTTTTTTAATATAAATCCCCCATTCTGAATTACACCAAAAAAAATCATGAACATAAAGGATTGAAGAAAGAATGGGTAGTGAGACAGTGAAACTATCAGGCATAGATTATTTCAAGAACTGGAGCATTTAGTCATTTTTTTATTTAAAAAAAATGTTGGTGACCTAACATCCTGACCACACAATTCTTTAACTATCTCAATTCCAAGGACCTCCTTTCTGAACCTACTTTAGCAACAGCTGCTATGTTCACATCTTAGACATCACTATCTCATGGAACTTAAGCACCTCCAAAGTTGGAAACTTTAAATTCTACTTTCCCACCTCAAATCTTCTATCTTTCTACCTCCTCACTTGTCTAGTCCAACTAAACTTGATGCTTTCCTTATCCTGATCTTTGATCCCTATTCTTCCAGTTTATCTTCTCCACTCTGTTTTTCTTGTTATCTAAAGCCAACCTGGACCATAAGTTTGCCACTTAAAGGATACAATGGCCACCACTTTAGAATCTCTCATTCCCCTATGACCTTCAATATTTCTGTGTTTCAGATCCTCAACCCCGGATACTACCCATAATTCTACTTCTCTATTCTGGATCTTAGGCTACTAAGCATTACTGGAGAAAGTTTTTAGGTGATCTGACTTAACTGTAAACTTGTGAAGCATAATTTCAATCGGACCCTCACTATTTTTCAGTTATTGTTCTACTCTTATTAACTCTCTCACTCATTCATAGCAGCCATTGTTATAAACCTATCCCTGTGTCCTAAACCCCCCAACCAAGCCGTCATCCTTTATGTCTATGGATGATCTAACTCCACATTCTCCACTGAGAAGATTAATGCTATCGGAGTGATCTTCCTAAACTTGCCTTAGCCACTCTGATACTTGTCTGTAGCTATGTATTGCTAAAAGTTTAACAACCAATTCTCATTTTTTCCCATCACTTTCTTATATCTAGATAAGGAATAAAATAATAAGGTAATCCCTGACTTGTAACGATGTTCATTTCCGAAGTATAAATGTTCCCCTTGAGAACCTAACCTGTTTTCTAGCACACTTCTTCTCTACTACACCCCACTACAGCCTACTACTCTCTCAGAGAACTTGGTATCCTTTTTCCTTTCAAAGGCTTTTTCTCAATTGCGCCTTGCTCTGGCAATTGTCTCCTTGTCTCCTGCATCTTTAATCTCTCTCTTCATATGGTCTACCTATTCTATATTCAAAAATATATTCAAATATTCTATATTCAAAAATATATTCAAATATTAAAAAAAAACCAAAAAAGGCTTCTGTTGGTCCTTCTAATATCTATATTTACTGTTCTATTTTTCTTTTTCCCTTCAGTTCCAGAGTTCTTTAAAAAGTGATCTATACCTGATGGACCTTCTCTATTATATCTCTTTTAAGTCTGACTTCCATTCTTACTACTCCACCGAAACTACTTTTTCAAGTCTCTATTGACCTCTGAATTGCCAAATCAAATGGCCTTAATCCAGTCCTAATCTTTATTGATTTCCCAGTGGTATTTAAGGTCACATATTTAAAGTTGGAAGAGATCTTAGAGGTTGAGTCCAAAGCCCTCATTTTAATGAGTAGGCTATGGAAACCCAGAGAGATTAAATGATTTGCTCTTGGTAACACTTTATTAAGTGTGGGAAAAATAATTCTAATTAAACCTTGGTGCTCTAGCTACACCATGCACCTCCAAGAAAAGGGTATAGGAAGAGCAAAGACACAGAGCAAAGTCTGTGCACCATGCACCTCCATAACTGATCATTTCTCCTTTTAGAAGCTGTCTTCTCCATTGGCTTCCATGACACCACAATTCTCTGGTCTTGTTCCTACCACCCAAACTTTTATGGTTCCTCCTCCTTCCAGTCCCTTAAGGTAGGTCATCACCCAAAATTCTATCCTTGACCTTCTGATGTTCTTTTTTGAGGATGCTAAGTAGAACAGTGGGTCACTTCAAATTTGACCTCAGATATAAGCTGCATAACCTTAAGTCACTTAACCTCTGTTTGCCTTTGTTTTTTCAACTGTAAAAAATTAGGGATAATAACATCATCCACATCACAGAATTGTGAGAATCAAAGGAGATATTCATAAAGTGCATAGCATAATACCTGTCACCTACTATCTGCTATATAAACGCTTATTCCTCTCCCCCATTCCCTTTATGAAAATCATTGGCAGTCTCATTCATTTCCCAAAAGTTTAATTCTCTTGGAGGATTAGGCTGAAATTTGTATCTCCAGTCTGATCTCTATTCTGAGCTCCAGTCCACAATCTCCAGCTACCTACAGGGTCCCTCCATCTGAATGTCATACTGGAACCTCAAACTTAGTATGTTCAAATCATAGCCATATCAGGGAACTAAAATCCATATCCATAGATATGACAGTATTCTTTCCAAAGTATTTACTGCTATGAAGACATGGAACTATGCTATAAAGATATGTAAATTTGTCAATATGAATACTTCCACTTCCAATGCAGAGCATAATCTCTCTCCAACCCAGTAAATGATCTTTGAAAATTTTGTGGCTGAAAAATTCATCACCTTAACTTAAGCTGGTGATGAGCCTCTCCAAACTTAGCTAAGCTGTTTTTTGGTCAGGCAATATACAGTCTATCAATGGACCTTACCCAGGACTTTTACAACTTCAGAGGACCTGTCAAAACTCATATTCTTCTGACATAGTGAATGAGAATCAAGAGTCCCCTTTATGTTATAATGACACATTAAAATAGGACTTTAGTCAAGTAGCCATTCTCTATTCACTACTGAATACAGACCAGATTTTTTATTCTGCATTTGAAAGCTTTTCACAGCCTGTCTCCTACCTACCTTTCGGTCTGCATACTATTCTCTATTTCTTGCTCTATGATAGCCAAACTAATTTATCAAATATATTCCATGCCTACCCTCCTCTGCGTCTTTGTTCTTCCTATTTCTTTTGCTTGAAATGTATTTTCTCTCAGCTCTGCCTATTGACTATTGACCTATACTTCAGTGCCCACCCCAAATATCACATCCTCTATGAAACCTCCCCCAATCTTCACAACTAGAAGTGATTCTCCCTCACCTGACCTAATAACACTCTATATGCTAATGTAATTATATCCTAATTTGTAATATAGTACCTGTTTTCTTGGAGAGGCAACTAAGAATGGTTGACTAGAGAGCCAGTGGAAGTGTCTGAAAGATCTAAGTCCAAGGCCTGCTTATTATATATGCCACCCATGTAACCATGGTAAGCTCTCTCAGTGTCCCAGGCAACTCTCTCAAGATTATAAATTACAGAGGTGTTGCTGGTTTGCATTAGTGAAGGAGATTCTGTGTGAAAAGCTCCCAGTGAAAAGGGCAAACGCCAAGTAAGAAATTAAAAAAAAAAACCTTTTGGGGAGACTGGAGATTTTATTATTTTACCTCTTTTTTTAAATTACAAAATGTACCTGCCTGGGAAGCAACTTTATACAGACTCTTCTCTGGAAGCCAACATTTTGTCAAGGAGAGCATTTAGTTTTTCCATGGATGCTTAAAAAATGATAAATTAAAATAATGTTAGTAGGCATAAATATAGACTAAACATGACAAAGGCTTCTCTTTTCATATTTTAAGAATTCTCTGGGGGGTTCCAAAAAGTTAGTTGACTTTTCCTAGGTCACACAGCCAGTAAGAGGAAAGACATCCCCAGGTCTTCTTGACTTAGAAGCTAACTAATTCTCTCTCTCTCTCTCTCTCTCTCTCTCTCTCTCTCTCTCTCTCTCTCTCTCTCTCTCTCTCTCTCTCTTTCTCTCTCTCCAACAGCAGCAGCAACAACTCTTGATACTTCTTGAAGGTAAGGATCATGCCTTAATTATCTTAATATCTGTCCCTGTGCCTGATGAACATAGTTGGTACTTAATGAATGAACAGATGAAGATACAAATGTTGATGGTATTAGCAATAGTTGATTTATATTGGAAAAGTCTGTAGTGAAGATGGTGGATAAAGATATTATATGGTGTCAAGGAGCATTAAGATAGGTAGTTTTTTTTTCTTTATGGAAAAAGCACCTAGAGGAAAAGAGCTTTATCATTTCCATCATAAAGGAGTAAATAAATGACCTTGATGTAAATTGAGCCCACTGTGCATATCCAAAAAACCTACTGATTTTAGAGAGGATAAGCAAAATCTTTCTTATACATTGTAAAAGCTTTTACTAAGCCCTTAACATATATGGTAAATGCCCAAGTAATTAATCTCTTAGCTCTATTTATGGGGATATGCAAATTGGCCAACTTTCCCAAAATAAATGCTTATCAAAGACTAGTTGCTCTGATAAAGGCCAATTAAGGTCCAACATAAATTCCTTACCATGATGAAAACCATCAGAGAATCTATCAGACCATCTGGCTCCTTATAGCACCTCTTGTACCACCTGATGAGTAACAAATATGTCACACAGATAGAATCCTTTTTTATCTTGCCTTTGTCACCCAGTAAAAATAAGCAGATGAATAAGAATTAAAAAGAAATTTGTGACACTAGATTAATAATTCATAACCTGGGGTTCCTGGACATCCATGTGGTCTGTGAATAGGTTCCAGGAGGTCCATGAAAACTTGTATGGAAAAACAATTGTTTCCTTATTTTCACTAACTTCTAATTGAAATTTAGCATTTGCTTTGATTATTTTAAAACATTTTTCTGAGAAGGGATCCTTAGGCTTCACTAGCCAAAGAGGTCCATGACTCAAAAACGGTGAAGAACTCCTAGAATAGATTTGATATTTTTAATGTCATGTTTGCTTTTATCACAAAATGTACCTTCCAGGGAAGCAATCTTATCCAAATTATTCTGTGAAAATGAGCATTTGTAAAGGGCAGCATCAAGTTCTCTATGAATACTTAATAATTGCTAATAAACAACACACTAAATAATTGTTTTACTGGAAATTTATTGGTATGTGATGGAAAAGGCTCTGAATTTGAAGTCAAGATTTTAGGTTTAAATTCCAGTTTTGGTGCTTACTACTTGAGTGACATTTGGTGTCAGTTCCTTTTCTGTTCCTTACTTTTTCCATCTATAAAAAAGAAGTGGTCTAACTAACCCACTAAGTGATTCTATGATCCCAGTTGGCTGTACAGAACATGCTGAGCTTAATAAAAACCAAGGACTAGTCTCCAAGGACTACCCTTGTAGATCTGGACCTCATCATAATTAAAATATACATATGTGTGTGTGTGTGTGTGTGTGTGTGTGTGTGTGTGTGTGTTGCCACCAGTACCAACCTTGTCAGTAGAAATGTAATAAACATTTGCTGAATGAATGAATGAATGAATGAATGAATGAATGGTTAGTTGACTTGGACCAAATTCAATCTGAATTTGGTTTGGTTTAAGTTTGAAATGTATTTTTATGCTCTGGTTTTGTTGAAATTGAATACTTGTAGAAAACATGTCAGGGAATTTTAAATTAAATTAACTTGTTTGTTTTTTAAAAGTTGCATCTTTTTAAAGTTTTGGCCCATGGTTCAGTGTAAAAAAAAAAAAAAGTAATTCTACGTTCTGGTTTGGACTTAAAAAAATTAATATTGTTTGTTCCAGCTTAGGGATTATGGATCTTCTAAAGTTTTAAAACAGCCTCTAAATAACATTTACTATTATTGCGTTGTTCAAATTCTGGATACAAAGTCTTTGTTGTTGTTCAGTCATTCAGTGGCCACAGCACACCAGTCCTTTCTATTCTCTACTCTCTCTGGACATCTGTCCATGTTCACATTTGTTGTTTCCATGATGCTGCCTATCATTCTCACCCTCCGTCATCCTCTTTTCCTTTTACCTTCAATCTTTCTCAACATCAGGGTCTTTCCAACTGAATAGAATCATCTCAAAATAAAATTTTTATTTGCCAATTTTGAGGATTGTTAAGAAGGAGGTGTTTTGTGAACCTTAAAACACTGTAGATATAGGAGTAGTTAGGAGTAAAAATCAAAACAAAACAATTTCCTTTAAAAAATTTTGAATTTAGGGGAGGTTGGGTGGCGCAGTGAGTAGAGTGCCGGCCCTGGAGTCAGAAGGCCCTGAGTTTGGTTCTGGCCTCAGACACTTAACACATAAACATAAACCTAGCCGTGTGACCTTGGGCAAGTTACTTAACCCTAATTGCCCTCCAAAAAGCAAAAAAAAAAAATTTTTTTTAAATTTATTTATCTGTGTCCATATTATTTAACCCCAATAGAGCACATGATCTCTGAGGTCAGGGATTATTTCATTTATAATTTTGTATTGCTGGTTTTCAGGGCAGTCCCTCACACATGGCAGGCATTAATCAATGTTTGTTAGATGGGTGAATGAGTGGATGGATGGATGAATGAATGAATGAAAGAATGAACTACTAAAAGGAAGGAAAGTTTCAAGGGATAGCATTCTCAAAGAAAAGTATCTTGGAATAATATAATAACAACAACAATAGTAATAATAATCATAACTAGCATTTATATAGCACTTTAAGTTCTGCAAATCACCTTACAAATATAATCACATTTTGCACTTACAAGAGCTTTGGGAGGTAGGTGATATTATTATCCCCATTTTACAGATGATGGGGATAACAGGCAGATGACAGTTAACTGTATCCCTCAGGGTCACACAGTTTGTAAGCATCTGAAGCAGTAATTGAACTCAGGTCTTTCTGACTCTAAGTACAGGACCTTATTCACAGTACCATCTAGCTACCTCCTTAAAATGTTGGAGTTGCCCTTGGGTCCCAGACTTTAGGGGAGTTTTGCCTTCCTTTGTCAGGAAGAAGAGATAAGGATTCTAAGGGAAAAACAAAGCCCAACCTCTCTGGAACAAAGATGACAAAGCTCCCATTTGTTTTCCTAGAGAGATCACTCCAAATAAATTGTGACAGTGATGGAAAAGTCACACTTGAAATTAAAAAAAAAAATGCCTTTCTAGATGGTTAGTATCCCCTACATGGGCTCTGAGATGGGTTCTTTAAATTTTCATTATCAGTTGGTGAGATTTCTGCATAAAAAGCTCCTCCAAAGAAAGAAGACCTGATGTTATGGGTCCTTATCAATCAGATAAGCAAACCACTGTAAAAATGGAAATTAAGTATTGAAATAACAAACAACAAGAGGCTGAGAGCCCCAGCTGTAAATCCAGGCTGGGACTCTCTGGGCTATGCATTTGTTCATTTGGGTATTTTTTTTTCCCACAGTATCTTGCATTTTCTCAATGGGCAGATATTTCTCTGGTGGTTCATGAATAAGTGAATACAGAGATAGATTGCCTATATCTGCCATACTTTTAACATGTTTATATTTGATTCCTACAAATAAATCTACCCATATCTCTCTCAGGCTGTCCAGAAAACATGTGCGGGAATGTTTGGGTGATTGTGCTGCTGCTACTAGGATTGTGATCAAAAGAGTCTATTAAGCACCATGCTGCCTGTGGCTCTATGCTGGGCACTTTATGAAGCCAATTATGGAGAGGGAGAAATATACACATAAGTTAATGGAAGCAAAAGACTGTATGAAGGAAGTGGATGGAAAGAAATCTGTGAATCAAGAGGCTGGGTAATGTAGGATAGGGAGGACATTGATTTAAGAGACAGAGCTATTTTTTTTTTTTGCTTTTTTTTTGGAGGGGGGAAGGTAGGGCAATTGAAGTTAAGTGACTTGCCCAAGGTCACAAGCTAGTTTTGTGTTAAGTGTCTGAGGCCACATTTGAACTCAGGTCCTCCTGAGGGCCTGTGCTCTATTCACTGTGCCACCTAGCCTCCCTGACAAGAGTTATTTTTAAATCCTAACACCTACACTTACCAGCTGTGTGACTTTGAGCATGCAACCTTAATGTTCCCATGCCTCAATTTGCTCATCTGCAAAATGAGCAAATCCGTATACTCCCTAGCTTTACAGGGTTGTTGTTTGAAGGAAACATTCTTTAAACCTTTGAGTGGTATAGGGAGGGGAGAGCATTTCATAATCAATAGGTGTTTGCTTACTGGGCAGGAAGGACATTGAATTGAATAATATCTGTCATTTTTATAGAGCAGGAGGCAGGAGAAAATGGAAAGACCTTTGGCATATTGAGTAAACCTCTTTCACATGGGCAAAAGTTTCACAAAATGAACTGGCATGGATATGTTGGGATCTGCATGATTGGAATTCTCAAATTAATGGTATCACAGATCATTTTAGAGATTAATAACACTTAGAAGCATTTGTTTAAACTTGCTAGACTTCCAGATGCCCTAAGGGGCACAGTCAAGCTAGAATATAAATTTGGGTAGGGGCCTCTAGGCTTCTGGACCAGATATATCATGCCCTACCTCCTCCATAGGATTCCATACTCCCTGAAAGCCACAGAAAGCATGCTTTGGACATATAGATTCTTGGACATAGCAATCTTCTGGTGGAGAACACATCACCTTCTACTCAAACCATCTCTCTGCAAGACACCTTCTAGAATACCTGAAGATTTACCTTTGAACCTGCTTTCCTCAGCAGAGAGCCCTTATCCTGCCTGGAGTCATTTCCCCAATAGTTAGCCTATTCCCACCCTCTCTTAATCCTCATATTCCTATTATGCTGAGCTCCTTCCTGACTGCCCAAGAATAACTTCCCTTTCCTTAACCCCAGGTATTTGTGCTCTCACTTCCTTCCAACTCAATCTGAACACTCTGAGGATCCATTCTGGATCTTCCCATCCACTTTGAAGGGTGTCCATTGGAATCCCTGTTCTACCATTAACCAATTTTCATCTTTGACCATTTGTTCCTTCCACCTTCCACCACTCACTGATTCCTCACTTCCTCCTAACAATATTTCATTCCTGGTCACCTTTTCCACTACTAGTAGCTAGTTTTCCACTTATTGGAGTTCTCCTTACTCCTCTCAGTATCACTTGGTTGAAGTAGTGGTATTATTCTTCACTCCTCACAGCCATTTCTAGATTCTCCCTCTTATCATTCTGCAACTTCTCCTCTGAGATTCAGGCAATCCAAACGTATTAGGCTTTGGTGTGAGGACTTCCTGAGCCCTTTTCAGGGCTGCTCATCCACCTTGGTGTCCCCCTTATCCACTTGACTCTCACCCAAGCTCCAGGAAGCTGTAGCATGTACAGTGGTCACACCCTGGCAAAACCATCTTGGCAAATGAGCTAAACCAGGTTGAGAGTAAGTGACAGACCTCAAACCTGTTGGTGAGTAAGGGAGATGTCTACCCTAAGTAAGTGAAGACTTTACCCAGCAGAATGGGCAGATGAGAACAATTTGTTCCAATGGTCGCAAAGATGGCTGAAGCAGATGCCGTGGAGTGCTTAGAGTTTAGTCAGAACATCAAGGATGCCAAAGTCATTCACTTCATCTAAGTGTGCTGACTTTTTTCTTACTAACTGGATTTTGATGACTTAGGAGGAGAGAGTAAGGTTGGTGACTTTGTGCAACTCTGTCTCACTTAAATCCAATTCACCAGTGATATCTTTGGTCCTTTTTGAAATCAAAGGACAAACATTATACAAATGTGCAAATCTATATCATATAAAATAATGTATAATATTAACGTGTAAATATGCACTAAATTATATATCATATGTCACATGATTATATAATTATATCATTTATTAGCCAATCCAGATTCTATTACTGTTATCTTCCAATCCCTAGGTCATTCTTTCTCATTTATGAATTTAGTGCCTGACTCATAGTCTTCTTCACACCCTAACTTCTGCTCTCATTCTTGAGGACGTTAACATACATTTTGATTTTCACTCAAATATCCTAACTGTTCAGTTACTCAGTCTCCTCCACTTCCATGACCTCTCCATCACTTCAGTTCAGCTCCACATGGGTACCAGGTCATGCCTTTGATCTTACTACCACCCACAATTATTTAATTTCCACATTTATGGCCTCTAAGCCACTTTAGCTAATCATAATCTTTTATTATTCCATATTTCTCAATGCCTCAGAGGCTCTAATTCCTTTTTCAGGCTCACCATGACCTCTAAGCCCTCAAGCCTTTAGTATTTTCCCATGACATTACTCCTGATCTGGTTTACACATTCCTCCCTTTCCAATGTTAGTCCATTGATGAGCCAGTTCAACTCTACATTATTCTGTACACTAGAATCCTTTTTTCTCTTGTTCTGTCATTGATATTGCCTTGCCAAACCTCAACCCTGTATTATTCACATCCTCTGCCTTCTTCGATCCTTCCCACATGCTGCTGAACAGAAATGGAGAGAGTCAAGAAACTGTACTGATTGTGTTCACTTCAAATTTATGCTAGTTAATCTCAGCTGCAAAAAGGCAATTCTTACTACTCCCCCTTAATTGATTCATTATTCCATTCACCTCAGCTGTTCTTTCCAAACTTTCTTTTTCTTCTCAAGTTCCTCATGACTCCCCCTTCAATCTTTTAAGGACTTAGACTCCTATTTTATCGGAAAAAAAAGAGGCCATTTGTTGAAGATTTCCTCTTCTCTTTCTCCTCATCTCACATCCTTGTGACACCATCCCCTGCTATCTCTTTTATCATTCCAGTCTCTGATAATGGGGTAACTCTTCTGCTTCCCAACCTTTCTACATACTCCCTGAATCCCACCTTCTCCTGTCTAGTAGATTGCCCAACCATCATTCTCACTCTTTCTCAAGTCCCATATCTTTCTCTACATACTGATTCTTTTTCTGCTTCCTCCAAACATACTCTTATTCTACAATAAAAACAAACAAAAAATCTCATTCAATTCTACCATCTTTATCAGCTTGTATCATATGTCTCTCAGTCAATAGACATTTATCCTACTATTTACTAGGCACTGTGCTAAACATTAGGGATACCCAAGGAGGTCACAGTCTAATGGGAGAAACAGCAAGCAAACAAATATATACCCAAAAAGCTATACAGAGGATGAATAGGAAATAAATAAAAGAGGGAAGGCACTAGAATTAACAAGTTTTGGGAAAGGCTTCCAGTAGAAGATGAATTTTTTTTTATTTTTATTTTTTAAAGCAATTGGGGTTAAGTAACTTGCCCAAGGTTACACGGCTAGGTTTTTGTTTGTGTTGGAGGCTGGCTCCGAACTCAGGTCCTTCTGACTCCAGGGCCGGCGCTCTATTCACTGCGCCACCTAGCCGCCCCAAAGATGAAATTTTTAATTGGGACTTGAAGGAAGCCAGAGAAGTCAGGAGGTGGAGATAAGGAAGGGGAACTTTTCTGGCATGGGGGCAGCTAGAGGAAATACTTTGAGCCAAGAGATGGAATAAATTGTTTTTTGAAATTTACAAGAGTAAGGTAATAGAAGACTGGAAAAGTGTGGTTGGGAGTGGGATTATGAAGGACTTTGATTGTCAAACACAATTTTGTATTTATATATATATATATAAAATTGTAAATTTATTTCCCTATAGGGAGACACTGAGAGAGAGAAACAGAGTGAGAGACAGAGACAGAGAGACACAGAGAGAGATGAGGAGAGAGAGACAGAGAGATGGGGAGAGAGAGACAGAGAGATAGAGACAGAGAGATGAGGAGGGGGGGAGAGAGAGAGAGAGAGAGAGAGAGAGAGAGAGAGAGAGAGAGAGAGAGAGAGAGAGAATGATTTGTACCTTAGGAAATTACCTTGTACTTTGGCATCTAAACAGAGGTTGTGTTGGAGTGGGGAGAGACTTGAGGTAGGCAGATCCACTAGCTATTTCACTAGGCCAATAGTGAAGTGATGAGGAGAGGAGAGATTGCAAAGGTGATACTGACAGGACTTGGCAAGAGATAGTATTGTTGAGCACAACTCCACCCTTCCCTCCTCCACCTGATCAGTGAGCAGGAATTTCAGCCTAGGATAAAATCCCTGCCAGATATTTCTTCATTCACCTCCCTGCCTCCCACCTCAGATATTTCTCCATTCTTCCCCATCCCCTGTCCCCTCCCATTTCTGCCCTCAGCCTAGGGTAAACTTCACACATTCGGGAAATATACACTGACCAATCACTGATTGTAGTTTTGGCTTACATAACCTGAATATTGGAATCTCTTTAAAAACTGGCACACTGTCTGTGACTCACTGTCTGATCTTGGTATGTGACCCCGGCAGTCACGCAGCAATAAAATCCATTTCGGGGATCTTTTGTCTCAATCCATTCTGGAACTCAACAGTATATCAGAGTAAGAGATGGTAAGCAGTCAAGAGTGGCACTTGTGTTTTAAGTCTGAAGAACTGGGAAGAAAATGTTGCCCTTAGCAGTAATTGGGAAGTTAGAAAGAAGGAATGGGTGTAGGGGGAAAGATAATGAATTCTCTTTGGGACGTGTGGAGGTTAAGCTATCTGACGGATATCTAGTTTCTGATGTAAGAAAGACCATTGAGGATGCCAGCTGATAAGATCATTGAGTGAAATAGTAGAAAGGAAAAAGAGAAGAGAGCTCAGGACAGAACCCTGGGTTAAAGGATGTGATCTGAAAGAGGATACTGCAAAGAAGACTGAGAAAAGTCTGATAAGGTAGGAGGAGACCCAGGAAAAAGTGGGGCCCCAAAAAGAACTAGAGAAATGAGAGTATCAAGGAGGAAAGGGTGATGAACTGTACTGAAGACTGCAGAGAGGTCAAGAAAGATGAGGATTGAGAAAAGGTCACTGGATCTGGCAATTAAGAGGCACTGACAACTTTAGAGAGAGAACATTTGGTGAAATTATGAAGTGAGAAGCTAGATTGTAAGAGGTCAAGACATAAGAGAGAGAAGAGAAAGTGGAGGGATCTATTCAACTTTTTCAGGGAGTTTAGCCACAAAGGATAGAAGAGATAGAGGACAATAGTGTTTACTCAGACCCCTGTGGGAAAATGCATTCTCCCTTTTGTCAAGTGGATGATATGGAAATTGATGTCTCTTTGATCAAGATTTGGGTGCTTAGTGTCACTTACCTCACTGGAATAAGCCCACCTCTCATTATGATATTCATTTTTTTCAATCATTAACCAATCAGAGTGATTGCCACTCTCAGGAATATCCACTCTTCCAAGGGCATACAAACTGTGAGCTCACCACCATGATTGGTCTTTGGCATTTGAGAGTGTCACTTACCCTTCTATTGATAAAATGCTAGCATTATTAATAAAATTATTAATTACCCAGAAACTATGTCTCTTGAACTTTGTAACTATTACAGAGTTTATATTCTAAGGGAGGAGAGAATATATAGTTATGTAGAAAGAAGATATACATATATGCATACACACATCTACACACATAACAGATTTGATGTAACTTCAGAATAAAGGCATTAGCATTAAGGAAGACTGGGAAAGTTTTCTTGTAAAGGGTGAGCTGTAGTTAAAGCTTTAATGAAGCCAGGAAACAGGAGGTACTGAGAGGGAGAGAAATCTTGGCAAGGTATTCTCGGAATTCATGGAATTCTTGGTCAGTGGAAATTCTTGGTGTCAGGGAGATGGATCGAGTGTCTTATGTTATAAATTGCCAGGAGGGCAGTGATATCATAGAGTAAATGGTATCTATATGGGGAGTAAGGTGTAAGAAGATTGTCAAGGTCAAAAGGTACATAGAGCCACTCTATCTCTTGCCTCTGGGCATTTTCTTTTGCTCTCCCTCATTCCTGGAATTCTCACTTTCTCTGCTCTACCTACTGACCTCTAGGTATTCCTTTAAGTCACAATGAAAATCCTGTCTTTCACTGGAAGCCTTCCCAATCCCCTTTGAATTCTTCCTCTCTGTTAATTATTTCCTATTTATCCTGTATCCTTTATCCTTGCTCTGTAAATTTGTTTTCATGATTTCTCCCCTATTAGATTTTAATTTTCTTGAGGGCAAGGACTGTCTTTTGCCATTTTTTTTGGTCCTTCTTGCATTTAACACAATGGTTGGCATATAGTAGGTACTTCACAAATGCTTATTTATTGAGAAAAGCTTCACCAGACTGCCAAAGGTCTCCATGATACAAAAAAACAGACAAAAAACGATTAAGAGTTTTTTATTCAGTCAAATCATTGTCATTTCATAGCTGAGAAAAATGGTGCCCAGAGTCCTGCCACTTGCCCTGGGTCATATAGATAGTTAATGACTTGTATGGGCTAGGATTTCTAGCCCAATACATCTGGAGAGACGTAGTTCCTTCACTTCCCTGGGCCTCACTTTCCTCATTTATAAAATCAGAAGTTTAGACTAGGTGATCCTTTCTAGATCTGTGATTTTATGAAATCCTTTTTTAAATACCCTATTGGGGGAACTTGATAGGGATAGTTTGGATCTGTGATTTCACTGACTTTTGCTGTTCAGTCGTGTCAGACTCTTTGTGACCCTATAGACCTCTGTCCATTGGGTTTTCTTGGCAAAGATACTCGAATAGTTTGCCATTTTCTTCTTCAGGGGAAACCAGAGGTTAAGTGACTTATCCAGAGGAACATGGCTAAGAAGTTTCTTGAGGACAGATTTGATGTCATGGAGATGAGTCTTCTTGATTCCAAGCCTAGTGCTCTATCCACTATACCACCTCTTGCCTCTTTCATTGGCATAGCCAGGGGTATTGTGAGGCTCAACTGAGAAAATGGACATGAAACACTTTGCAAAACTTAAAGCACTATGTAACTGCCAGTTATTATCATTATATCATCCCCTAGGTCTCCATTTTGGTGAGGACTTCAGCCCCTGAGCCTTTGCTGCACTTTTGATGAACTCAGTATTTCAAAGAGCCATACATAGGTGTGCTGTAAATGTTTAACAACTAGGCTCACGCTTTTAAGTTGATTCTGCATTACTAACAATGTTATATCATAATTTCTAGTTGTTGCAGATTTCTGAGATGTAAATGCTCACAGTGAAAATTCAGCAAATGGTTCCTTTAAGGGTTAGAGCTGACTCCAGCACAATTCTGGGCATAGGAAGCTCCCCAATGAGAAAACTCCCTCGGCCAACTTCATTTTCTCTCAAATTTAGAGACTTGTTTAGTGCAGTAGTGTCAGACTCAAATAGAATGAAGATCACTGAACCCTATGTAAGGATCCTTGTAACATAGTGACTCAGAAAACCATACTGCTTATATATTTATTTTTATTGCCATATCAGTACATTAAAACCAGATAGGGAATCACACTTTAGTCTGGTTTGGGCTCCCCTCAGAGTATTGTGGGTCATATGCTGGCCCTTGGGCTACATGTTCAACACCTCAGGTCTAGAGCACTGATAAAAGTAAGTGACTCGGCCATTATGAGGAATCTTACAATGAATTCCAGCCCAACACATTCCCACATAGCTCATATATTTATGAGATTATACTCTTATGTACCACACTATAAAGTGGGACACAATCCATACTCATTGCATGGCCCTAGTTTAGTTCTTTTTTTTTTCTTTTTGGAAGGCAGTTGGGGTTAAGTGACTTGCCCAAAGTCATGGCTAGTAAGTGTGTTAAGCATCTGAGGCTGGATTTGAACTCAGGTCCTCCTGACTCCAGGGCTGGTGTTCTATTCACTGCACCACCTAGCTGCCCCTAATTTAGTTCTTAAAAAAATGTTTTTTTGAAAGGTACATCCTAAATCTAACACTGGCAGGAAGAAAGGGAACAAGTAATTTAGAATAAGTCTAATTCCAAAAATGCTGTTCTAAGAAGATCTTGCCAGCCAAAATAGGAACCAATCAGGGCAACAGCTTGTGTGTCTTTTCCAACTGTCTGCTTCACTGCAAACCCTGCCAAATGCAGTCTTGAGCAAATGAACCAGTGGTGCTCAAGCTCTGTCCCGAGGGGATTCATACACATCATCATCCTGCATATTTTTATTACACACTCACTACAACAACTAATAGTTCAATTTGTTGTAACTCTGTAAATGTCAGGGAGGAAAATTTATGAAATCTCCTGCATATGCAGACCATCTGCAGGCTTGTGACATCTATACCTTCTTTTCCATTTTGTATCCAGGAAATCCCTTTGATTTGTATTAAACATTGTAAGAGAAAATCATCTGACCTCTATCAGAACTACTAGTCTGACCTAGGTAAATCATTCCAGTTAGCTTTTGGTGTACTTGCTCCAATTATCAACCCTTCCTATCTCTTGGAAATGCAAGAGAAGTGTCCTTCATTCTCAACAAATCTGTTTCAAAACTCCTATTGATATCAGTATTCCCTTCAACTTCTATGCTGCAGTCTTTACATGTTTATTTGGGCAAACATGCTACAGGAAAATAATGTAGGACCAAAGAGAAACAAGGACAGCTAGATGGCACAGTGGATAGAGTGCTAGGCCTGGAGTCAGAAAGACTTCTCTTCATGAGTTCAAATCTTACCTTAGACACTTACAAGCTTACGTGACCTTGGGCAAGTCATTTAATCCATTTGACTCAGTTTCCTCATCTGTAAAATGAGCTGGAGAAGGAAATGGCAAACCACTGCAGTGTTTTTTTCTAAGAAAACCCTGAATGGAGTCATGAAAAGTTGGATATGACTGAAATAGCTGAACAACAACAACAACAACAACAACAACAAAGAGGACACTGTGGCTTCCTTTATTTTGAATTCCAAGGCAATCTGAGTAGGGCAGGGGCTTTGGCCAGATGTCTAAAAACTAACACGCATTTCTCATTCTTCATAGACAAGATAGTACACAATAGCTAATGACTGCTCTATTGGTAACTCAATTATGTTCTCACCTGTTGGTATTTCTCAACCAAACAAGTTCACTGTTTATTCCCCATTATCACTAACATTCTCTAATTCAAAGTCCTCATTTCATCAACTCCTTGCTCAGGTAGCTGCCACCCCAGGTGAGTCAGATCGTTGCTGCCCTCTGCTGGTTTCTGAAAATTTGGGACTTAACGGGACTCTTGCTCTTCTCCACCCCATTCATCATTATTAGTGTTGATGCTAATGCTAACAAAGAAAATTCATATAATTTAAAGTTACATGTTTTAATATTTACAAAAGAAAAAAATATTTCTTCATAACAAGTCACTAAGTTAGGTAATCCAAGGATCCTGTACCTTTTTTATAGATGAGTAAACTGGGGCTTAGAGACACAAGGTGACTTATCCAGAGTCACCCATAATAAATATTAGAGACAAGACTCAAACTCTGACCTCTTAACTCTAATCCCACCACTCTTTCTGCTATGCCATCAATTGTCCCCATGAAAACTATTTGCCTAGCTCAGAGTAAGAATGTTCTCTCCTTTCTAATACTCCCTGTCTATTGGTCTGTCTGTTTGCCTATCTCTATCTACACACCCACTTTCTACTTCTATGCATGCATTTCTCTCTTTTTCCCCTTATTAAGTGGCTTTGTCTACACTGATTTGTCTCTTTTCCCAATTCTCCATTTTCCCGTTCTTCCTCTTTGCTGCTCATCATGCTGCTATTACTCACTCTCTAGGCGGTTCTTTCCTGAAGGAAGACTATGGATTTCTAATCATTAAACACCTCACTCCATCCCTACCCCCAAATTGGCATTACTCCACAGGGAGGAATGAGGATTCTAAATACCACTACTGCCTGATCCTCAATCCCATTATTCCTTTATTTCCTGCATTCATGGGAATATCTGTGTAGTCACTAGGGATGTGGATCATAGCCTTCTCACACACTGCTTCCTTAGTCCCAACATAGCAACCATGCCATAACTTTCTGTCTGTCCCTCCCTCTCTGTCTCTCTGCTTCTTGTCTGTCTGTCTTTGTTCCTCCCTACCCCCAATCTTGACTCAACACATTATACCTGAATGACTCCTCTTTCTCCATACTTACAATTCTCTCATCACTACAATCTTCTTTCCATAAACCTATTAATTTGCCCAGGAACTCATTTCTACCATTATATCTCATGTAATCATCAGTAACATCAGGATGTTCAGATACATCTTAAATAAAGACAATCTATAAATGGTAAATACTACTAACTGTGTACCCTGGGTGATGATGCAGTGAATAGAGTGCCAGGCCTGGAGTCATGAAGGCCTGAGTTTAAATCCAGACTCAGACCCCTAGCTGTGTGACCCTGGGCAAGTCACTTAACCCCATCTGCCTTAGTTTCCCCATGTGGAAAATGAGCTGGAGAAGGAAATGGCAAAGCACTCCAGTATCTTTGCCAAGAAAAGCCCAGATGGGGTCATGAAGAGGCAGATACAACTGAAACTACTCAACAACTTTCCACTTTGTTGTTCTCTAGTGCATTACTCTTTTTGCTATGCCACAATGTGTTTAACTTCACATCATGTGGAATATAATTGATTGATAAATCAACTGGCAAGCAATTGGCAATTTTGACCTCCTGAGTGTCAAAAACTTATGAGGATACTAAGATGAAAATGAAACAAGTCCTCAAGTGCATTTTGTCAGAGTAGATAACTCATAGACATATTATATAAAAAATCCAATATATAATCAAAACAGCTATAAGTTAATTTGAGCAGAGAAGGAATTAACATCTGGTTAGGTTCAGGAAAGGCCTCATAGAAGGAGGTGCTTGTGTTGGTGCTTGAAGAAAACTTCAGTTGTTCAGCCATGTCCAACTCTTATGACTCTATTTGGTGTTTTCTTGGCAAAGATACTAGAGTGGCTTGCCATTTCTTCCAGTTTGTTTTACAGATGAAAAAACTGAATCACACTGGATTAAGTGACTTGCCCAAGGTCACATAGATAGTAAGTGTCTGAGGTCAGAATTGAACTCATGTCTTCCTGGTTCCAGGCCCAGTTCTCTATTTTCTGTGCCACCTAGCTGAAAACTAGTGACTATAAAAAGTGAAGGGGAGCAGAGAAGGATCCTGAGATTAGGAGTGAGGGCTAGGTAGAGGGTAACCTACACAAAAACAATGTCATACAAGATGGAAACACCAATGAGGGAGATTTTACCAACCTACTGACTTTGCTGTGCAAGGGGTAGGTGGATTTTGGCAGAGTATCTAAGTATTTCTAAAGTTTCCCATCATGTCCGAATGCAAGCGAACAGCTAGGAACACTGTGCTATAAATCAGATGACTGCATGGCAATGAGAAAGAAGTAAAGAAAAATAAAGTAACTATTTAATAAAATCTGTCACATTCAAAGCCAGCCCGATTTCATGCAACTTTCCAAGCAATTCATCTCTATTTTCCTTTCAGTATCAGTATAATAAGCACAGTCCCAATTTCTAGTTTGCTTCTAGGGGTTCATGTTCAGAGCCGTTTCTAAACCTCTAAACATTGTGAACAATAATGGCTTCCTAAAAGTGTAGTGAAGGAATACTTTTTTAGAATGTCAATTTTATGCATCCAATTAGGAATGTATCAATGAAAGTAGCTTGATCTGATTTGATTTTTTTTTTTTTTACATCAAGAGATGACTGTTAGGCGAGGAATGGAAGGAGGGGAAATGTGTGGTTGGAAGACACCCAATAAATTAATTGATTTATGGTAAACAGAGTGCTAAACATGTCTGGAATATTTATTAAGTGAACCTAAGGATTGCCTACACCTTCAAGGAATTTGTAATTTGTTACTTGGGGGATAAACCTATGGTCCCAAAATAAACAAAGATAGAATTAAAATTTTGTGGAAAACAGAGTATCACCAAGCAAAACATGCTTGAAATCCCTCTGGAAATGACCTCTGATTTTTTCCAACATTGCTTAACCTCATCCCAGGACAAGATTTATATTTATTCATGTGTGAAATAAACATATATGCCTAATGTCCAAGTAAATTAAAAAATCGTCTTAGTGGATATATGGAAATTATTAAACAACAGAACATTCAAACATCAAAGAATCATAGAGTTAAGGGAAGTTTTAAATGACGGTTAGCTCTACCCTCATCCAAAGCAGGAGTTTTCTCTGCTATTCCCTAGTTTATCTCATTCTAACAAGTCTGAGGGCCAGGGTTCATATTCCACCTCTACATCTAATACTCACTAATGGTAAGTCCTTAGGTAAATCATTTCACTTCCTGGGCTTCAGACTCCTCACCTATAAATGAGAGTTAGCCTAAGTCAGCTCTGAGGTCCCTTTAAACTTTAAGTATCATTCAGTGACCCAGCTTTTACTTAGGTGATTTCGGTTCCAAATGAGAAAATCTCTTCTTGCTTTGGGCAGCTGCAATTATTGGAGAATTCTTCCTTCGGTTGCACCAGAGTCTTCCCCTTTGTAATTTCCTCTCATTGGTGCTGGTTTTGCCACTTGGAGCAATACAGAATGGAACCCTACTTCTGAGGGACAGTTTACTAGATTTAAACTCTTTATCAGATTACAAATGCCTTGATAGGGAAGACTAATGGTTGATTTCTTTGGTTGATCCTCAAAATCTAGCCCAGTGTTCAGTTGTGTCTGACTCTCCATGGCCTCATTTGAGGTTTCCTTGGCAAAGATACTGGAGTGGTTTGCCATTACCTTCTCCAACTCATTTACAGATGAGGACACAGGGGCAAACAGAATTAATTGATTAGCCCAGGATCACACAGCTAATAAGTGCCTGAAACCAGATTTGAACTCAGTAAGATGAGTCTTCCTAACTTCATGACCAGCACTCTATCTACTATACCACATAATTACACAGAATTTGATTTCTGCCTCTGTTAAATTTTTATCAGAAGGAGAGCTATAAGAAAAATGAAAGATTGCCGAGCTATTCCTTAAAAGAGAGGTTTCTGGAGAAACTAACCAATAGGAGAAGGGGGATGTCAAAGTAGAATTTTGTCAAGGAAAGTTAGGACACTAGTGTAGTTCATGATCCAGAGGTATGTGGAGGGGAACTACTGGGATGGAACACTAAATACATTGTCAGGCAAGGTTTCTATATTGGATGACTTTGTTTTTCTTTGTCACAAAGGAGGGGTCGATCTGGGCAATGAGTCAGAAATGACAGTGATGCAAAGACAAAAAATAAAATAAAATTCATTTTTTAAAAAGGGGACCAAATTGCATTCTGAAGCTAGTATGGATACACAAACCAATGTCTTTCTTTCTTTTGTTCTACACAACCATTTGTTCCCTTCTCCTTCTTGTTGCAAGCCAACCTGTTTTCTCTTAGGTTTCCCTCTAGCCTAATGGAGTTAGCAGGGCCTGAGTTCAATTGCAGCCTCAGACATTTGAGACTTACTAGCTATGTGACCCTGAGCAAGTCACTGAACCCTAATTGCCTCCACAACAACAACAAAAAACCTAGATCTCTGATTCTGGGACTGTGAGCCTATGATTGTATGATTCTTTTATTAAAAAAAATATAGAGAGAGAGAGGGAAGGAGAGAAAATTTGGAGCTCAAGGGATTGTGAAACTGAATGCTGTAAACTAAAAGTAAATAAATAAATAAAAGAAAAGAAAAATAATAAAAAAAAAAGACAAAAAGGAAAAAAATGTTTAAATAAATAAACACATATCCATGATAAGTATAAATGTCTGTATAGTCTATAAATCTTCAGTTTTTCTTATTCCTGTAATACCTGTCATATTTTTTAGACATTTTTCATCAACCTGGTTCTCAGTATCAAAGTTATTGAATATGAAAGCATATATTTATCCAATTTGGAAGGTTATGTCTAGTTCTTCATAGAATTGTTCTTCTCTTTGAGTTCTATGAAAAATGCTGGAACATAAGTGTATTTATTTTTATTGTTTTTGGATTTGTTTTGATTTTTACAAATACTTATTATAGGAATGGAAGTGTAAGATAATAATTAATACTGATAATAATTGCTAATATTTATATAGCTTTTACTATGTTCCAGTCACAGTGCTAAGCACTTTACAATCATCTCATTTGATCTTCACAATAACCCTGAAATGTAGCTGTTATAATCACTATCCCCATTTCACAGAAGAGAAAACTGAGGAAAACAGAGTTTAAGTAACTTACCCACGGTCACAAACCAGTAAGTTTCTGAGGCCAAATTTGAATTCATGTCTTCCTACTGCAGATCCAGAGCTCTAACCACTGTGTCATCTAACTGCTGTCCTATGATTTACTTTCTAGAGCTTGGACCATTCTTTGTATTAACATATTTAGAATGCAGTAGTACATTTATGTCAAGTCAAGTCAACAAATCAACAAACATTTATGAAGCACAGCTTCTGTGTGTCAGGCATAGTGCTTAGTGCTGGGAATATAAATGCAAACAGAAGAAAGACAGTCCCTCGAGAAGCTAAAAGGGTAAGACAATGCAGACAAAGAAGAAGGTAGCCATGTGGGCCCAGAGAGGAAGAAAGACATGACTGGTCTGGGCACGTTCCTTAAAATGAATGTTCTCTGAGAAACTGACATATCAGAGAAAGGGGTCACAGGAATGGAGTCTACTTTCAATGTGAAGTAGTCAGGGGCAGAGGGAACTTTCAGGGTTGGGGACCACAGGGAGCTGGGGAAGGAAGTCCAGAGAGTCAGGAATGGAGTCTGGAGAGGAATCAAATCCATACACACACACACATTCATGCATACAAACATATGTAGATATCTCTCTCTCTCTCTCTCTCTCTCTCTCTCTCTCTCTCTCTCTCTCTCTGTCTCTGTGTCTCTCTTTCTCTCTCTTTCTGCTCTGGGTTAGACCCAGATAAACCTGATAGCTCTGCTATTGAGGTCTCCAACTGGGTGGAAACAATGATGGTTACCCTACAAACATTGCTCTTGAATCAGGAATAGTCTAATAGGTAGAAATGATAAAGTACAGTCTTACCTATATGTATCCAGACCATCAGGTGGTTTGACTATTATAATATTAATAATATTAGTGGATTGGACTAATGCAATAATGGTGGTTTGGCTATTATAATATTTTTCATAGAAGAGGCATTAGCAAAAAGTATGAGTAAGAAGTGAAAATATTCCAACTCTCTATCTGAAAGCAAATTGTTGTTCTTTTAGTAGCAATGAGTAACCAGAGGTCTAATGCTCTCTTATTCAAGACTGAATGCTATTTAAATTTACATTGATTTATACTTCAGCTATGTGTTGAATGTAAATCATATATTTACCCTGGGGATCACGTCATGAGATACAGTAAGAAAGAAACAGAATAGATGAATAATAATAAAGAAACAAATAAATAAATAGGCCCAGAGTGAATTCTTATGTTTTTTGCCAGCTTAGAAGTGATCTTTCTAAATGATGCAACAAAGCTAGGGGCAAAGATGGTTGGTATATCACTGGTAATATAAATTCCCACAAGAACAAAAATGCCCTCTCTCTTCAAAAAAATCCCCACATGTTCTTTCATCAGGTAAACAAAAGTTTGTATAGAGTTTCTATTCATTTGATAGAATATCGACTTCTCAGACCAACATGGAAAATCTCACTCAAACTGACTTCAATCTATCTTTTCCAGATTTATTTCATACCTTTTTTTTTTTTAAAGCAATTGGGGTTAAGTAACTTGCCCAAGGTTACACGGCTAGGTTTTTGTTTGTGCGGATTAGGTGTCGGAGGCCGGCTCCGAACTCAGGTCCTTCTGATTCCAGGGCCGGCGCTCTATTCACTGCGCCACCTAGCCGCCCCCCAGATTTATTTCATATGATTACATTTCATATATTTCATGGTCTACTCTAGCCAAACTTGACTATAGTTATTCCCCAAATTCAGAATTCTAGTTGCTGTATCCAAGCCTTTTCATGGGCTGTCTACTATACTTGGGTTGCACCCCTTTTCACCTCTGCTTCTCTGAATTCTTATCATCCTTCAAAAGTACTAAGGTGCCATCTCCTCTAAGAAGGCCCCTCTGATCTTTCCCATCCCCTAGTTTTTGTTTCTCTCCCCCACTTCAAGTTTCTATTTACTACTTTAACCTCATGTTGTATCCTCCCAGTAGAATGAAAGGTCCTTGTCATTAGGAACTGTTTCATTTTTGCCTTTGTATCCTCTGTGTCTAGCTCAGCGTTATATCTATATCATCTCTGTCTACATAATTTGCTGGAGTTGTTGGATTTGAGGAGTACATAACACTGAAGCAGAAGGAAGCTGGTAGCTTGCCATAACTATGTTTCTTTATTCACAATCTTTTCTTCTACCCCACCACATCATCATCATCATCATCATCATTTACTTTTTTTTATTTAAACAAATGCTTTATTAACTTCTGTTTTACATCATTCATTTCTGCCAGATTTTGAGTTACAATCATTTTCCTCCCCTGTTTTTCCCCTACCCAACCTCCCAGAATAGCAGTCCTGCAAGACATCGCTTCCTCCAATCTGCTCTCTCCCATACCTTCTCCCATACCCCCTTCGACCTCTCCATTAGAGGAAGGTGAATCTTTGTATCCCAATGCCTGCACATCTTGTCTCCCTATTACAAACAAAAGAGTATTAATAATAGTATTTATGTATATTTGAAACATTTAATCTTAAGACCTTGAATTTCAGATCCGTTTCCTTCCTCCCTTGTCACCCATTCCCTCTGGGGAGATAAGTACTTCAGTATATGTTGTACATGTCTAGCTATGCAAAACATTATCATAGTAGATATATCTTACAAGGCTGCTTATAATACCCTCCCCCTCATCCCACCCCCCACCTGGTCCATTCCCTACTTGATCCTGTCCCTCTTCTATAGTGGGTACTTCCAACCTCCCCTCCCCCCAAGGATGCCCTCCCATCCATCATCCCTCCTCTCCTCCCCCTTCCCTCCATTCTGCTGCAGGTTGAGATGTCCCACCTAGTATGTATGTTATTCTCTCCCTGAACCAAATTCAACGAGAATGTGGTTTCGCCTTTTTGCCTTCCTAATTTTCCCCTCCCCTGCAACCACTTCCCCCTGCTTCCTCTACATGAGATAGTTTACCCCACCCTGTCTCTCCCCATCTCCTCCTGCCACTTTCCTCTCTCACCTCACAACTTCACGCCTTGAGTATCCTCCCTTCCCAACAAATTCAACCTATGCCCTCTATCCATATATAACTGTAACCATATACACACACATTCACATATGTATTCACATGACCATACACCCTTCTTCCATTATTTTCATAGTGAGAAAGATATCATCAGTCACAGTTATTGCTTTTCCATATAGGAATGTAAATAGTTCAACTTTGATATGTTTTTTTTTGATTTCTTTTCCCTGATTACCTTCTCAATTATCTCCTGCTTCTTGAGTCTGGATGTCAAATTTTCTATTCAATTCTGGTTTTTTCCTCAAGACTGCTTGAAAGTCCTCTATTCCACTGAATGACCATATTTCCCCCTGAAACAAAATACTCAGTTTTGCTGGATAGGTGACCCTTGGGTTCATTCCCAGCTCTTTTGCCCTCTGGAATATCATATTCCATGCCCTTCGATCCCTCAGTTTAGAAGCTGCCAGGTCCTGTGCTATTCTGATTGTGTTTCCACAATATTGAAATTGTTTCTTCCTGGCTGCTTGTAGTATTTTCTCCTTGATCTGGGGATTCTGGAACCTGGCTATAATATTCCTGGGAGTTTTCTTTTTGGGATGTTTTTCAGGAGGTGATCTGTGGATTCTTTCAACCTCTATTTTGCCCTCTGGATCTAAAACATCAGGGCAGTTTTCCTTGAGAATTTCTTGAAGGGTGATTTCTAGGTTCTTTCTTTGATCATGGCTTTCAGGTAGTCCAATAATTTTTAAATAGTCTCTCCTGGATCTATTTTCCAGGTCAGTGGTTTTTTCCCATGAGATATTTCACATTGCCTCCTACTCTTTCATTTGTTTGGATCTGCTTAACAGCATCTTGATTTCTCATAAAGTCACTAGCTTCCATTTGCTCCAGTATAACTCTGAAGGAATGAATCTCCTCAGTGAGCTTCTGAGATTCTTTTTCCATCTGGCGAATTCGACTTTTCAAGGCATTCTTCTCCTCATTGCCCTTTTGGGCTTCCTTTGCCATTTGAGGTAGTCTATTTTTTAAGGAGTTGTTTTCCTCAGTCAGGCTGTTGACCCTCATTTCATACTTTTCCTGCATCCTTCTCATTTCTCTTCCCAGTTTTTCTTCCACTTCTCTTATTTGATTTTTAAAGTCCTTCTTAAGGTCCTCTATGGCCTGCAACCCGCTTATGTTTTCCCTTGGGGCTTTTGGATCTCTGAACTCACAGTCCTCTTCCCGCTCCATGCTTCGACCCTCCTTGTCCCCAAAGTAGGAGTCTAGGGTTGCATTTTTCTGTTTAATTTTTTTCCTTTGCCTTGGCATGTTGCCACTTAATTACTTGAGTTTTGGGCTTGTTGCCACACTATGTCTTTGGCGCCAGATAGGGGAATTTTCGTCCCGAACGTGTGGGGGGGCAACTTCTGTTTCTGGCAAGCTGGAAACCCACCCAAGACCTCCACCCCAGATCACAATCCAGATCCAGGGAGGTTAAAGCAAGAGCGATTATCCCCCAAGACTAATCGCTGGATCTCCCTACAGTTCGCAGGCCAGGAGCTAGAGCTGCCTCTGAAAACTACAAAATGGCGTGTCTCCACAGTGGCTTCTAGCCCCCAGGGGAGGAAGCAGATGCATTCCCCAAATACTGGTCCCAAAGTCCATAGGGCACCAACCTCTCACTTTGTCCTAGGCCTGTCTATGTTGATAATTCTGGAATCGCCACAGCTGCTGGTGTTCTGGGGTCTCTCCAGCTGGTTGCTGGCCCTGACACCCTAGGGTTAAAACCTCGACTCAGGCAAACCAGCCCTGTGCTCGGCTCCCGCGCTGCCGGCTCCCAGAGCGGTGCACTGGTCCTTCCTTCAGGGCTGCTGGGCTGTCCTCAGCGAGAGGTTAGCTTTTCTGTGTTGTTCTGTGGGTGATGGGGCTCCAGAAGTTGTTCAGAGAACCCTTTTACATAGATTGGAGGAGATCTGGGGGCAGAATGGCTTGGATGTGCTGTTTCTACTCCACCATCTTGGCTCCACCCCCCCCCATCATCATCATTTTCACCATTCATCTTGGATATTTTGTAATAACACTTTATCTTCTGTCTTGCTACTGACCCCACTCTGCACACAGAAGAGGGCTATCTGGATCAGAGACCATACATCCCTCCCTATGGCAGTTAACTTCCTCAACCTGAAGTTTTACCCTGGGGCAGAGGTTGATTGGCCAGTGAATGAGGGCAAACTCTCCTCAGATAACTCAGATTATGCTTTATGACTATCCATGCCAGAAATCTGGGGACTTTTTAATATCTGTTCTCTCATCCATGTACCGTCTCATCCTTCCATTTCTTCTTCTGTTAGCAAACACATCGGTTATACCACTGCTTCTGAAAAGGGCATGGCAAAGAAATGTCTTATGACTCTACTTACTACTCTTGTGAGTCCCCACACAAAAACTCCCTTCCCTGTCCCTCACTCTTCTATGTCTGCCTCTCCTCTTGAATATAAACTTGAGTATAAACTCTTTGAGGGCAGGGACTGTATGATTTTTACCTTTGTAGCCTAGCATAGTGCCTGGTCCATAATAGGCTCTTTAATAAATAATTTTTAATTTATCTATCATTGCCACCACCACCACCACTGTCATCATCACTGACATTTTTACATCACTAGGTCTTACAAGGCATTTAATCAACATAAAATTATGCTGTATCTGTCCGTTTGTCCAATAAATTATCTTTGCTAAAGGAAAAAAAGCCTGTTGCACTATTGCTATGGTTTGGTTTGAATTTTATTATCAAAATGATGCAACCCATTTGAATATGATCTCAAAGCAGTCAAGATGTGGGGTGAGATTTCAATGACTTCTCTGTGACTGAGGACTGGATATTCTGTCCCACCCACATGCTCCAATACATACTGAACTCTAAATTTAATAAATAATTTGGGAAAGTTTTTGCTAATGACTCAATGTCCTCCATGCAGGAGATAGACCAACAGAGTTTTATCCTGGTCTTTCCTTGAGTTTTTAGCAAACACTCTAATTCAAAATTGATCATTAGGAATTTCTAGGTGATTCATATTTTCAACTCTATGCTTATTGTATCTCAGTTTAAACATGCTCCTTTGTACATTCACATGAAAACACCCTATACACCCCCACAAACGTTACATCCTACATTGGGGCAGAAGAATGAGCCATCAACACACTATTTTTGAAAGCTACCCAAAGGTCTGCTTTTGCTGCAAATAATCTCCTCCCCACCCTCTTGACTTGTTCTGATGCCTGAAAACCCACCCCTTAAGTGATTCCTTTAGCTAACTGATAGCATAAAGCACTAAATCTGTTAAAAACATTCAACATATTAGCACATGCTATTTTAAACTGGCAAGCTTCATAATAAATATCATAATACTACACATTCATTCTTTGTAGCTGTTTATCAGTGGGAATATCTTATTCAATGTTCAGGACCATAATGCCAGTTTCTGTATAGATACATGACTTAGTTAGTCAGAATAGTTAACCTAGTTTGTGTTTACAGAATTCTTGTACCTAAGCCATTTATAGTCTACACATATTCCCTGCAGGATTCCTTGGGCCAGTCAAATGATTGAAGAACAACAAAAATGAAAATTAAGGGGACCTTCAATAACTTTCTTGAATAATTTCCTGCTCCTAATTCCTCCATTTGCCATGAATTTGATGAACTTAAATAGATGTCATCTTTAAACATGCTATTTCCCACTATTCCTACTTCCAGATATTCAAACACAATATTTATCTCCTGCTTGTTTAAATAAGCATATATTTATCTCCACGTAGATTCTTCCAGTAGAAAAGAATCTGAGGAAACTGGACTCAGACAATCAAGTAAGCTTCTTACCTTTGGCAGTGAGGCCCTGGATCCGGAACTTTGGGTTGTCATTGTCAAAACTGTGGTAATGCCCAAAGCTACTCTGGCTGGTGCTGCATCCATGTTGATCCAAAATGAAACCCAGGACAAAATGACTATCAACAGGCTAGGAATATACATCTGGATCAAATAGTATCCCATCTGGCGCTCCAGGTGAAATTTGACTTCAATACAAGTGAACTTTCCTGTAAATAAGGAATTTATTTTGTAGGATTCACCTTATATTTCATTTCATTCCAATAAATAACCTTTGCTTATAGGTATATATAGATGGATATGACTATAGAGATGGAAATATGGGTATGGATAGAGACAGATAAAGATACAGAAAACAATTAAGCACCTACAAAAATGTTCAGCAGACTTCTCCCTACTTATTGTAATGGAAATGATAGTAGTATATTACAAGATCATAAAATCATAAATTTAGTGCCATTTGAGTTTTATTCCCTCATTTTATAGATGAAGAAACAGAGAATCCTAGAATAAAGAAGTATATCACCAATTATTTCAGTCAATTACATTTTTATTAAAATCTTTTCTTGCTGGTTTGATTTTTTTTAAATGTTATTTTTTGAGGCTAATATAAACTGACCATTTGACTTCTATAACTTTGATTTATAGAAGTGCTTTTTTTGGGAGGGGTGGGCAAGAGTATGCTTGAGGAACTTGGGAATTTTAATGGTATTTGAGCCCCCAGTGTAGAATCTTTCACCATTGATTATAGTGATAGAGGGTTTCCTGGGAGCAGGGAGGCTACCAAAAGGCATTTATGAAGTGTTTACTATGTTCCAAACACTATGCTATGTTCTGAGGATGCAAATACAAGGAAAAACAGTGGCAATTATTGATGACAAGGAGCTTACACTCAGGAAGACAAAGACTGAAAACAGGTGGTAGTGGTGGTGGTGGTGAAGAATGGAGCGTCAGAAATGTTAAGTGACCTACCCATTATTAAATAGTAAGTCAACAAACATTTAGCCTGACTAATATGGAAATGTTTTACTTTTGCACATGTACAACTTATATCTGCTTAACATCTCAGGGTGTGGAGGGGGAGTGAGGGAGGAAGGGAGGGATAGAATTTAGAACTCAAAACTCAAAAAAAAAAACCAAATGTTAAAAAATTGTTTTAACATGGGGGGGGGATAAAATATTATGCAAAAATACTTAGTCATCAGGCACTGTACTAAGCTTTCAATATTAAAAAAAAGGCACAAGGCTGTCCCCACTCTCAAAGATTTCACAGTTAAATGGGGGAGTCAACATGACAACAACTATGTCCAGACAAGATACATATGGGATAAATAATGAAGCAGAGGAAAGATACTAGAATTGAAGAGGAACAGGAAAAGCTTCTGGTAGGAGATTGGATTTTATTTATTTATTTTATTTTTTTCTTTTTGGAGGGCAATTGGGGTTAAGTGACTTGCCCAAGGTCACACAGCTAATTTTTGTGTCAAGGGTCTAAGGTCAGATTTGAACTCGGGTCCTCCTGACTCCAGGGCCATTGCTCTATTCACTGCACTACTTAGTCACCCCAAAGGAGATTGGATTTTATCTGAAACTTGAGGGAAGCCAGGGAAGCCAAAGAGGTAGAAATGAAGAGGGAGAGAATTCTAGGCATGGGAAACAACCAGTGAAAATATGAGATGAACCCAGAAAGGCCAGTCCTTAATCTATTCTACTGCCCTACATCCCTCAGATATGATTAAAGCTTTACTGATCAGGCCTTCCAATCAAGCAATCTCTTCATAAGACATTAAAAACAAATAATTATTGGTTTAACTGCAGTGTCTGGATACTTAAGAAAGTGACCAACTAAGAAATCTCAATGCCATAGAAGATAATGATAACCTAAGGAGAAGTCTGATGTTCTATACTAGAAACAATTACCAGACTTTCTTAAGGCTAGCAGAGATATTGACCAGTTAATTGATACCACTAAACTAGTTACTCCACCAAAAACAGAAAATGGAAATGCTTACCAATCTCTGCCAGCATCAAGAGAGATGCACAGGCAGGCAGAAAACGTGCTGTGGTTGTATGTACACTGACTCATGAGTCAGGAGACTTTTGTTCTGATCCCACTGCATCTAGCAACTATCAACTAGCTATGTGACCTTGATAGCTTGCAAATGCCTTCATGATCTACTGTGCTCAGTGCTGCACCTGTGCAAGACATGCTGAATAAATAGCTTCCCTGTAATTCACTCTGGGTATGATCAATGCGCATACTTGAGAGCTAAGTCTTCAAAAGGGAGATAACCATCTTTCACTAGCTGGCCAAAATCATTCAGGTACAAATATAGAGGAGCTTGTTTTTTTTACATCCAATATTGTCCCCCATGCATATCATCATTATTTCATTCACCCCCCCCCCCAGGTTATGTTCTTGGAGCCAGATGAATTTTAGCCAGCTGAATCTTATCCAAGCTCATATTACTGTGAAGCCCTGGAAAGCAGGATGTCTCTATTTCTGGGTTTACAAAGAAGCAAGTTATTACTCCCTATTTTTACCAAGGCAGAGAGTGTTAACCCTCATGTGTAATTTCACCTAGTGTGCCAGTGACCACAGTGGATGCCAGGGATGGGTTCCATGAGGATTAAGGTGTAGCTTTGCTCCCTATGCAGAAAATTTAGTCTGTGTATCCATTTTTTTAGTTGGACCTCAAACCCATGAAATTACACACAGGTTGTTTTTTTTTTAAGTCACCTTCAGATGGGGGAGGGGAAAGGAGAGGAGAGAGATAAAAAAGAGAAAGGAGAAGAGAGGGGAGGGGAGAAGAGGGAAGGAGACACACACGCACGCACAAAGAAAGAGGGAGAGAGACAGACAGGGAGACAGACAGAAACAGACAGACAAGGAGAAATGAAAGACAGATGATAGATATGTAGACAAAATGGGAATCTCTCCAGTGCTTACTATGTTCAAGGAACTGAATTCTTCAGGTGAAATTCTATTTGCCTGTTTTCCTTTTGAAGACTTAGTTTAAGACTCTGCCCATTGATCTTATTCAACATGAATCATGGGAGTCTATCTCCCCTAATGTGTTTTAGAGGTCCCAAGGACTTTGTGTATTAAATTTGCTTGTATATTGCAGCTTAATATTATGTATATATGCCCACTCAATTAATATTAAATACTATGCAGAAAGGAGAAATAACCTCAATTACAGATACTGGGTGGAGAGCAGGCATTCCTCTATTGCTTCAATCTTTGTGGAAAAGAAGCCCAATGGTCAGTTCAGCAGTGGGGGGGGGGTACTCACCAGTGTTGTAGTGCTTGGTGCAGTGTCCAAGTTCCTTCTCTTCTTTCAAAATAAACTGAGGTAAGGTTAAGCCCTCAGCCACTTGCACTGGGCCATCACTTAGCCACTCAAATATCAGGTCATTCATGGTGTAGCCAACTAGAACAGATAAATCACCTTGGTCATGACAAGGGACAGACACTTCCCAGAAAGTGTCAAACTTTAATGAATGGGTTGGGAAAAAACAAACAAAATAAGACAGAAATGTCTGAGGGAGAAGTGCTCAATGAATCTAGAAGAAGAGTTCATTGAGGAACTATAAAGAGGCATGCAATGATGAAGAGGCGTTGCGATGTAGCGGGCAAAGCGCTGGCCTTGCAGTCAGGAAATACTGGCCTCAGGTCATCACACTGGCACCTACTGGCTGCGTAGCCATGGATAAGTCACTAAAACTCCCAATTCACCAAGCTAATCTCTAAGATTATACATTACAGATGATTTCCCAATTAGAGTTTCCTAAGCTGTCCATCTATTTGGTTTGCGCCCATATTTTTCTGACTCTAAGGTCAGTTCTTTAACCATATGTGTACATATATATATGTGTGTGTATCTATAGTATGAATATGTGTATATACATACATACACACAAAAACATATATATATATATATATGTTTTTGTGTGTATGTGTGTGTGTGCACATGGGGGAGGGTAATCTATATAACTGAAACCTAAATATTTATCATGGAAATTAAAAATTAAAATGAATGACTGGAGGCCAGTTTCCAGACTTCGCTCAATGTTATAATAAAATAGAACTAAGCAAATGTTCATCTGTTCTTGCTCTTGAAATCTTAAATTCCATCAAAAGAAATAGATCCCTATTGATTTTATTTGTGATAAATCATTAAAATGACTTATAATAGCAATAAACATCTTAAATGATTGTTTGTTTAATAGCATCAAAGTTCCATGTCCTTCCAGGTGAAAGATCATCTTCAATTCCTCTTTTTGGATTAATTGTCATCAGAGATCTATCTAAACATTCCCACAGCATATTTGCCTCCACTCCTATGGTCTGTGAGCTTTGCCTGCAACAAACCTTTGTGCTACAAATTATTACAGCTAAATCTTAATAACTTCCACTAATGAGAGAAATACTTGGCAGATAGATGAACAGAATATGCAAATAGAACATGATTCATCATACTTATTAGGATGCCTATGGAGAAAAGCAAGTGTCAGATCCCGTGAGATCCTATGTCATATCACTCCTGAGTCATCAGAAAGAATCATTGCCAACTCAGTAATAAAAGTTTCTCTATTTTTGTTGCATAGATAAACAATGAATTATCTGTCAGGTTTGCATAAGCCAAAACATCACATTGCAGAAGTGAAGTCTACTATTTTTCCCTATATTACTTTTCCTTTTTGTTTCTGTTATTTTTATGTAAGAATGAACATAGAAATTGGGTGGGGAAGTATGCAGGGGAGAGGTTTGGATACTTCAGCTCTCATCTATAGCATACTCATTATTTTCAACAAAATTACTGAAGGACTGGGGCTGCTAGGTGGCGCAGTGAATAGAGAGTCGGCCCTGGAGTCAGAAGGACCTGAGTTCGGATCCGGCCTCAGACACTTAATGCACACACAAACAAAATAGACGTGTGACCTTGGGCAAGTTACTTAACCCCAATTGCCCTCCAAAAGGAAAAAAAAATTACTGAAGGACAGTACCTCGGTGAGAGTCACACAGAAATCAACTACAAAGTTAATTGGAATCTATCTGTCCTAGTAGGGCTCTTTTTCTTTGTCTTAGTCTTTGCCTGAAAAACTTTGGGTGAAGAATCAGATTGGTGAGCATTGGGTTATAACCATTGGGCATAATGTGTGGGAGGGAGGAAGATAGGAAGATTTAGAGGTACAAGTGGCCTTAAGGATTATCTGGTCCAACCACTTCATTTTACAAATGAGTAAATTTAGACCCGGAGAAGTGATCTGCCCAAAGTGACAGAGAATATGTGGCAAAGGCAGTGTGTAAACCCTAATCCTCACACTCCAAATGCTGTACTCTTTTTTCAAAGCCCCTAAGAGAAGTCTCTTTCATCAGCTGCATTTATTGTTTCCAAACAGAAAAATATAGGAATGAGATTATGCAGAAAATAGAAATCCTTAAATGCCTTTTCAAAGGGTAGGCATCTCTCTGACTATTTTTTTACAAAGAAGATGCCAATTTGCATTGGCAGAAGTTTCTCATTATAAGTTCCCTACCCAATGAAACCACAGATTGGGGTCCTTCCCCCCCCAAAATAAAAATATGGCAGGAGAATCATAAATTGCTAGACCTAAAAGGGACTCCATAGACTATTTATCTCTGTCCCACCTCTTTCTCCATTTGGTAAACTAGGAGACTAAGAGAGGAAGTGACCCTATAAATGTTTAATAAATGCTTGTTGACTTGGTGACTACTGTGAGATTTTTGTTGTTGTTCAGTTGTTCAATTGTGTTTGACTCTTTGTGACCTCATGGACCATCCCTTGCCAGGCCTTTCTATCCACTACTATCTGTCAAAGTCTGTTCATTGGTTCCATGATACTATCTCATCCCCTTTTTCTTTCACTTTCAATCTTTCCTAATTTTTTATCCAATGAATCCCATCTTCTCATTATGTATCCAAAGTATTTAAGCTTCAGTTTCATTATTTGATCTTCCAGTGGATTGCCTGAATGAATTTCAAGTGTTTGCTTATTTGACCTCCTTACTTTCCAAAGGACTCTCAAAAGTCTTCTCCAGCACCACAATTCAAAAGCATAGATTCTGTTGTTCTCAGCTTTCCTTATATATAGTCCAACTCTCACAGCTGAACATGGCTCCTGGAAAAACCATAGCTTTGACTATATAGACCTTTGTTGGCACATGTGGGATCAACCTCCACAAAACACAGCCTAGGTAGAGCAGTGGATATAGGCTGGGCCTGGAGTCAGGAAGACTCATCTTCCCAGGTTCAAATTCAACCTCAGACACTTACCAGATGTCTGACCCTGGGCAAGTCACTTAACCCTGTTTACTTCAGGTCCTTATCTATCAAATGAACTGGAGAAGGAAATGGCAAACCCCTCCAGTATCTTTGATAAGAAAATCTGAAATGGGGTCACAAAGAGTTGTATACAATTGAAAAATCTAACCAACAGTCTCTCTAGGACATATGTTTGTCTTTGAGTGTTGTTGGTTTAAAACAATTTATCACTCTGTTTCCAGTCTATGGTGAGACTCTCCAAATGTGGCTAGGCTGGTTCTCTAATGTAGATGTATTGAAACCATACTGCAAACCAGTTTGTCTTCCCTCTAAGTAAGTAGTTGAGTAGAGATGAAAGCCTAGGTCTCCTGACTACCAAGCAGGTTGTGGGCAATATAATATTGACAGGAATACATATAGTCTATCATGAAATTAAATTGTGACTAGCTTCACCTTTAAACCCAACTTTACTACTGTATGTGTGTATATGCATGTGTATGTGTGTGTATTTTGGTAATATGTTTAATGGGAATGTCTATTACATTCTAAAATAATCAGAAGCTAGCTAACACTTAGTAATAGCTAGCATTTTTATTTTGCTTTAATGTTTGCAAATCACTTTACAAAATTGTCTCATTGGATCTTCAACACAACATTAGAAGGGAGGTCCTATTATTAGCCCAATTTACAGATGAGGAAATGGAGGCAAAGAGTGGTTAGAGTGACTTGTCCAGGGTCACATAGCTGTTAAGGATCTGAGATTAGATTTGTACTGAGGTCTTCCTCATTCGGCCTAAGACTGTACCCACTGCATCACTGAGCTGCAAAGAAACTGTGCCACTATTCTTCACAATAACGGTCTCTTCCCAGCCCTTTAATTATTGTTTGTCAGATGAAGTTCAATGCTCTTCATACTCTAGTATGAAATTGCCCCAAATGCCTGTGAGCTCTTCCGTCTCCATGACCATCTCTGATTCACAGACTAGCACAATGCACTGGGAAGAATGCAAGAAGAAGATCCAGCACTTTTGGCTCAAAATTCTACTCTCAGCCTCAGGCATTAGCTCAGGCTCAGGCATGTATGTCAAAGACAACATGGAAAAATGATTTGTGGGGCACAGGTGCTCAGCAAAGTGGCAAAGTAAGCATGAGATGTCTTGGGTGCCCTGGTTGTTTCTTTTCTGAATCCTTTTCCCAGATCCTGGACTGGCCCCTTCTTTCAAACCCCTAAGTGCCACAGGTTCATGCTTCTCCACTCCTGCTCAACACTATTCCAACCTCACAAGCTCTACCCCATGCAGTGCTTATTAAACAAAAGGACTCTCTAATTAGGAGGGGGAGAGGTTTTGTGTAATAAGTTCCTCTCTTAAAATGTTAATAATTCCTGGGAACATTAAGGACATTAGTCACTCTCACCTTTCTGTGAATTTGTTTAATCAGATAATCAAATTACTTCCCTCTTAATGCCCCACTGAAAGCAGACCCACTGGGAGAGGGATGATTTCGAACTTGGTTACTTGGAAGAAAGGCAAGTCCAGGGTTGTTGGGCTAGTGCTGGAACATCCAGAGGGAAGCAAGTGCACACTCTACGTTATAAATGCTGGCAAACTCTTCTCTGTCCAAGTCATGTTGGATATGGTGTAGATCAGGCCATTTTATTTGTTCCTAAGTTCCAGAAGAAGCCTTGGAACTCTGTTCTATAGGAGGCACTGGATTTGGAGTCAGGAAGAGCTAAGTTTGAATCCTATCTCAGAGACTTCCTAGGTGTTTAACCTTGAGTAATCATTTAGCCTCTTTACCTTTTAGTTTCCTTACCTGTAAAATGAGGGGGATGGACTCTGTGGTCTCTAAGGTCTCTTCAAGATCTAAATCTCTGATCTTTTGATTTTATGAGTATGTATTACTTTAGGTGTCTGTGATTTCACCAGTGTCACCCCTTGATTCCTCTCTGTTCTCTAATCTTGATTCTCCAGACTTCTTTATCTACCAGGATTCAGTAGCCTTCTCACCCTAAAAGATCACTTTGTACCTTCTTTCCATTGATCAATTCCTCTTGCAAGCTCCTTTAGTGACTGGGCCATCCAGGTTAATGCCTCCATTCCACTCTGGGCTCTACTTCTGACTTCTTTTTCTATAACAACCCTGTGTGGGTACCTCCCCTCACTCCCATGCTTGACATGTGACAAATACATAATACATACCTATTGACTTGATTTATTGACTAGACTAGGATCAGCCTTTACAAAATTGAAGACACACATTTGTCTTTGAGAGATGTTGAGCCCAAAAATTATCACCATTTCCAGTCTGATAGTGAGATTCTCCAAACATAATATTTTATTACCTACATTCATAAGTGAAGGACATGCTAAATTTTAATTAGAGGTAAGTGAAAATAAATGTTTTTTTATGTTATATGTAATATTTGTGTTTCCTTTTTTCCTCATCAAAGTTCATGGACTCTTTGAAATCTCTGCATAGACACTTTGAGTCTATGAACCCCTACATAAGAATGTCAGATTTAGTGGAAGAAAAAGACTTCTTAGCTAGTAGATAAACGAATCTTATTGATCAGTTTCCATCAGTGGGAGGGAAAAAAGAAGCAGTTCATTGATGAAAAAAAAAAAAACCAAAACCAACCACTTGTTTCAGTGAAGGTACTTACAGCTCTCCAGTTGCATTGTACAAGTCTGGACATCCATGGGGAAGTTCTTCAAGTCCATTGGACAAGACAAAGTTAAAGTAAGCCTAAGAATGGGAGGAAAGAAAAATCATTAAGTCTGTTGAATTTGGTTCTAAATAAGCAAAAATATATTTGGTAGTAAGTAAAGTATCATTATAAAGGCTAATGAAATCTGACACTCACCTAGGACAGATTTTCTTTATTTTTTTCAAGTAGTCATTAGGGACAGGTAAATTTTAGATACAGTGGATATCCACTTATTTTTCCTCTGTCCCATTTTCTCTCATTCCTCTTTCTTCTCTTTCTTGGCTGACATTAGCCTAGATTTCATTCTTGAATCAGAGACACAACCACAAAGAACTACATAAGGAAAACAGTTGGTCCATACTCCTACAGATGGGTGTCAGACAGAAGACCAACCCTGACTTTTTATCCTTTTAAAAGGTCAGATTCAACAGTCTTCTAATTATAGCTAGGTGGGTGGTTTCTCATCAATGCCTATCCAGAACTGCAAAAAATTGAAGCTGGTGTTAGCCTGTAGATGCCCTGCTGTCAAATGTAGTCAAGCTTAGCTACATTATGACTAGATGTGGAATCCTACAAAGATTAATGGTAAGTTATCTAGGCTGCCATTTAAACACTGATAGATTATTATTATTTTTTCTGTAAAAGTATTATATACTTGAATGGGTACTACTCAAATGCCTGCCCAACTTAAAATATACTATGTCTAGTATTATATGGTCTTATACTGTGGCCTCTTTCCCCATTAATCCTAGCTCAATACACTGCCCCCTCATTTTTACAGCCCCGCCCCACCCCCAACTCATTTCAAGTTGCTATGGGTACAAAGTTCCTTCTATACCATCAGAGGATGACTTTTTTTCCCTTCAGGATAATTTTACACAGAATAAGTGCTTTTTATCTAACTTGTTTGTAGTCAAAGATAAAAAAGGTACAAAAAGTCTGAAGACACACACTTCAAGGCAGCTTTGCCACTAGTTAGTTGTGAGACCTCAGTCAAGTCATTTCACCCCAATATACCTCAATTTCTTCATTTTATTAACTAGGAGACTGGATCTAGGTAGTATTTAAGGTCCCTTCCAAATCTAAAACTCTGATTTCTCTGGTTCCGTGGTATGCCTCTCACAGCTTGATGTCGTCTCTTCCTTTTGATTTCCAAGTTTTACAGATATGTACTTTTGTTATTCTTACTTTTCCCTATATACCCTCTTTTTTCTTATTTCTTATTCCCTTGTATTACATCTGAGCAATTCTAATGATCTTAATCCTTAAATAAAGATAAGCAAAAGAGTAATGCTAGTGATACACCTGTATCACAGAAAACAAATGAAAAGGTTTGAAAAAATAAATAAACTTTATGAAGCACCAGTACCAACAATCTATAAGACCATTGACACTTCCTAGAACTTCCTTTATTATTTCTACTGAAATTTCCATCTACTTCCTTTTCCTCTAATGAAAACTTTTCCCTCATGTTTATTACAAATAAACAATTTTTCTATTCAGTTGTATTGTTTGCCTCTTTTGTCTAATTACTAATATTATTTTATACATTTTTTATTACAAATGTATCAGGTATATTATGGAGTAAATTGACTTGTGGTTTGGAATTTAGCCTTGGAATTTAGCCATTATTTATAACAAAGATACTATGGACAAATACTCTGAATTCCAAAATTAGACAATATGGGAACAACAAAACTCTTAGTAAGATGGAAACTTCAGGTAGTTTTGTTTCTTCCTCCAGTTGGGCTTTTTTAAGGGAAAATTAAGGAGATCTATGAAATTAATTTAAAGAAAGGTAATCAATGAATAAAAATCATGCAAACTTGAAGAATTTGGTGTTTGTGTATTATGTATACGTGTGTGTCTTTGCTAAAATGATGGAAAGGAAGAATATCAAGGAATATCAAGGAAAATATCAATCACTATTAGAGCTGTTTTGCCTATTTGGAGACAAAATAAAATTTCTCAGCACTGAGAAGCTCCTCCTTCACTGAGCTTGTGAATTCTTCCTTGGTTGGAAATGAATTATAGTTAGAGAGAGCAAAGCTTGTGTCTGATTTATTTGAAAAATTGAAAGGTAGTTCCTAAGAATTTATCCCCTCCCAAATATAATTCAACTGCATTTTCCCCACTGAAGAAATAACCTAACTAAAAGCAAAGCCAAAACCAAACAACCACCCCCTCATATTAGACTTTCACAGTTTGATTTTTCTCTGAATAGAAATTTTAACTTTTATTCATAGAATAAGAGCCCTGCCTCCTCTCTCCATTCCGTCCTCTCAGCCTCCAGCTATTTATGGTGTTGATACTTCAATGACAATACTTCAGTCATGCAGACTTAAGACTTATTTAGGTCAATAGTATTACCAGCAGGGTAGCCACTCCCTGAGGGGAAAAAAAAAAACCAAAAAAAAAAACAAAACAAAACAACAAAACCCTTAATACATTTTAAAAAAATCTATCTTTGCATTGCTGTTTTTATCAACCAGTCAAGACTTCAGTAGGTAAAGCCTTTTTATCTCCATTTTTGCTTCTTCAGATTTCCTCCATAAGAAGTCTTTGTACTTCCAACTGAATGGTTGCAAATAGCAAAGGCTGGGATGTTAAAAATGCCTTTAAAAGATCATGTCATATAAGGTACAAATGGAAATTAGAATCTATTCATTGAAAACTGGGAACAGCCTACAATTTATTATCTCTAGCTTTCCTGTGGAGATGTGGGCCATGGACTTTACATTTATGGGGGGAAAACACCATTGTGTCTTTTTAAAAATGTAATTTTTTAAGTGATAAAGCTGTATTAACAATGAACATTTGTTACAGAGATATAGCAAAGATACCAAATGGGGCATTCATAAGCAATTCCATGAATAGCTTAGTCTTCCATGTTTTCCAGAGGACCCCATGGCACCATATGCTCTACTTAAGCAATATGGCATCTTCTAGTATGACTCAGTCTTAAGTCATTCAACAAATATCTATTAAGCAAAGACTATGTGCAGAGACTATGAAAAGGCTGTAGGAACACAAGGACAAAAAATGAAGGAGTCCCTGTCCTCAAAGAGCTTCCATTCTATGAGAGGAGACAACATGTGTCCATATAAGTAAATCCAAATAAACACATGGCCATTGGGAAGAGGGGTGCTAGGTGCTGGGGGATCAGGGAAAGCCTCATGCAGAAGGTAAAACTTAAGTTGAGCTTGTAAGTAAACTTGGGCATACACACAGTTTCTAATTGCCACAACAAATGGTTGTGTTATGTAGCCTAGTGACTGTAGGATTAATGCCAATAATGATAATGCTATGCTAAAAGAAATGATGAGTTCAACGATTTTAGTCAAACGTGAATGAAGAACACAATGAGGAAAACCAAGAGAACATCGTATGTAGTAGCAGCAGTGCTATTTTAAGAACCACTTTGAGTGAATAAGTAATTTTGACTATTATAAATATCCAAATTAACTAAAAAAGGCACATGAAAGAAGATACTCTCTGCATTGCTGAGAAGAGTCCAGTCTGTCATAGTTGGTCATCACACATATGTTGTGTCTGTGATTGTATACAAATTTCTCCTGGTTCTACTCTTCTCACTCAGCATCAGTTTGTATAATAGGTTCTTTTTTGTTTTTTATCATGGCTTTCAGGTAGTCCAATAATTTTTAAATTTTCTCTCCTGGTTTCTCTCTTCCAGGTTGGTGGTTTATCCAATGAGATATTTCACATTGTCTTCTATTTTTTTTTCATTCTTTTGATTCTGTTTTATAATATCTTGATTTCTCATAAAGTCATTAGCTTCCATTGTTTCATTCTAATTTTTAAGGAATTACTTTCTTCAGTGTGCTCTTGGGCCTCCTTTTCCATTTGGCCAATTTTGCTTTTTTTGTTTGTTTGTTTTTTGGAGGGCAATTGGGGTTAAGTAACTTGCCCAAGGTCACACGGCTAGGTTTTTTTTTTTTTTTATTTGTGTGTGTGTTAAGTGTCTGAGGCTGGATCTGAACTCTGGTCCTTCTGACTCCAGGACTGAAGCTCTGCTCACTATGCCACCTAGCATCCCCCCCCCTTTTTTTTTTTTCCAATTTTGCTTTTTAAGGCATTCTTGTCCTCATTGAGTTTTTGGGCCTCTTTTGCCATTTGAGTTAGTCCATTTTAAGGTGTTATTTTCTTCAGGATTTTGGGGGTCTCCTTTAGCAAACTATTGACTCATTTTTCATGATTTGTTTTCATCACTCTCATTTCTCTTCCCAATTTTTCCTCCACTCTTACCTGATTTTCAAAATCCTTTTTAAGCTCCTCCATGGCCTGTGACTAATTCATATTTTTTCTTCAAAGGTTTTGATGCAGGAGTTTTGACTTTTTTGTCTTCTGCTGGTTGTATGTTTTGATCTTTATCACCAAAATAAGATTCTATAGTCTGCTCCCCTCCACCCCCACAGTTTGCTCATTTTCCCAGATAATTACTTGGCTTTTGAGCTCTTTGTCAAGGTAGGACTCTTCTTCCAGAGTGAAGAGGGCTCTGTCCTAAGTTTTTGGGGTTTTGCACAGCTGTTGTCAGAACTACTTCTAGACACCTGTAAATTTTCAGTTCTAAGGTGACAAGATCAAAGGAGAGGTGTTCACTTTTCTCCTGGCCTGTGGTCTAGTCTGTGAGTGACTACAAATACTCTTTTCTGTCTTGGAACTGTGAGGAGGACTCCCTCTCCACAGCTGCCATAAGCTCTGCCATGCCAGCACTCCTCCTCACCCCAGGACCACCACCCAAGGCTGCAACCCAGATGCAAGCAGGGCAAAGCAAGAGAATCTTGACTCAGTAACAACAAAGCAATCCTTGCAATGATCCTATGATTAGCTGCTTGATACCCCCACCATCTGTGGGCCTGGAGCTGCTGCTGCCACCGCCCCTACCTCTGACACCTTGGGCCTGGGGCTGGACCACACTCTTCTCTCACTCAGGTTCATCAGAGTCTCCCCACTGACCTACTTTGTCTTTGGTGTTTGTGGGTTGAGAAGTCTGTAAACCACCACAGCTGCCAGTGATTCAGCCCCCTGTGACCTGCTCTGGCTCAGTCTGTGCCAGTGTGACCCATGGGGGACTACTCTCTATTCCCAGCCCAGTGCAAAAGCCTCTTCCTGTTGGTCTGCCAAGCTATCTTCAGCGGAAGATGAATTTCACTCTGTCATTTTTGTGGCCTCTGTAGCTCTAGCATTTGCTGAGTCATTTTTTACAGGCATTTGGAGGTACCCAGGAGAAGATTTAGGCAAGTTCCTGCTTTCACTCTGCCATCTTGGTTCTGCCATCATATGACTTTTTTTTTTTTAAACAAATACTTTATTAACTTCTGTTTTACATCATTCATTTCCACCAGGTTTTGAGTTACAATCATTTTCCCCCCATTATTCCCCTACCCAACCTCCCAGAATAGCAGTCCCACAAGATATCGGTTCCTCCAATCTACTCTCTCCCATACCTTCTCCCATACCCCCATTGACTTTTCCATTAGAGGAAGATGAATCTTTGTGTCCCAATGCCTGCAAATCTTATCTCCCAATTATAGGCAAAAGAGTATTAATAATAGTATTTATATATATATGAAGCATTTAATGTTACGACCTCGAATTTCAGATCCATTTCCTTCCTCCCTTGTCACCCATTCCTTCTTGGGATATAAGTAATTCAGTATATGTTGTACATGTCTAGCTATGCAAAACATTATGACTTTTTAATGGGAAAAATAAAAAACCTAAGCTAATGATGGGGGTTCTGATAGTAAAATCTCAGCTCCCATCTAGTGAATGGAAGGGTCTTCCAGATACTCCCTGAAATCACACCACAGGGGTGTGAGCTCACCCTCAATAAAGATCTAATGATTAGTTGATGGAGTGATTGATTGGCCTGCTACTCTACCTAAAAGAAAGGTCAGCTTTATTGAGCTAAGCAGATTATGGCATCCAGGCTATAGTTGTATGAATTGTGCAATTGTAAACCATTCATTGGTGTGGATAGGAACATATATCTTGACATTTGGTATGAATGACAGCATCTTCCACCTGCATGGATTGATGAAAACTAGAAATCCTTTTTTTACAATAGAATCAGAGAGCATTCCAACTAAAAGGTGTCTTAGAGATAATTTTCTTAATAAGAGTCTTATTTTGCTGATTAAAAAACAAAAACAAAAATGAACCCCAAAGAGCAGAGGTGACTTGCCTATGATGAAACTAACCCTAACTGGGGCCATGCTGATTTCTAGTTAGGGGTCTTTTGATGATACTATTCATTTCTCTATTCTAGCCTAAACCCAGATGGAGAAAATTCGGGAGAGAGATAGTGACAGATTTCCAGACATCCAGGAAGGCAAGATCCTTATGATACAAAAGGGGAAACTAACTCAAACAACATCCAGTCAATTTAGACAAATTTCAATGGGCTCCTCAGGTCAAGAAGAGACTATTATATTGTTGCAGCTATCATCTAAGTAATTTCAATTAGTTATTCATCATTACAACTGATAAAAAAAAAAAACATATTCCTTGACTCGTAAAGGAACCATAAAGATTCCAGTGATGAATGGGTAGGTCAGTTATAATCTAAGAAACTAATAATACAACACAAGAACACTCATTACCAGTTAAATGTTTCATGCTCTTTCATTTGAAGAGTAGAAAAATTTAATGATGGAAATACAAAAAAAATTAATGAGCAATGTATTTCCCTAAAGCAAGTCCCATGAATGTACTATTTTTAAGGCTTGATTTAAATATTTGTCTTCATTAGGACAGGAAGTCAAAGAATATCACCAGGTCCTCAAGTAGAATGTATGGAATCATAGCTATTGATTCTTTGATGGAGAAGGTGTTGAGTAACCTATGGAGGGAAGAATAGGGATTGAAGGAGACTCTCAGCCAATGCAAGTCTGTAGCTTCTCAGTTTACAGCCATAGAAAGCTTCCTAGAACTTTGAGACATTAAAGGATTTCCCCTGGTTCACAAAACTAGAAACTGTCAGAAGTAGAACTTGATACCAGGTCATCTATCTATCCACTAGTCTACCTTGCCCCTGAACATGCTAAGTGCACAGAAAATATCCAGTAGTACCAGTGATGTGACAAGGAAGATGGCTTTAGGGAACCTTGGAGCTTGGACAGAACCTACCACATACCAATTCTTCCTTGGATGAATCACATAGTATCTAATCAGTGTCGAAATACATACCCTGCCCCACTACACACTATGGTCAACACTTTATTATCTCTTTTTTTTGTCATCACTTATGATTTTTATCAATGTAAGGAACTGTCAGTGGGAAAATCCCTTCATAGATAACTAATCTGTAATTTATCTTCTTAAGTAACTTGCTTATAAAGACATAGTTAATAAAGAGCAGAAGCCATATTGAACACAGATCTTCTTAAGTCTAAGCCCCTAAACCAAGTGCCTCTCTTCTGAGAAATATACAAGATGTGAAGACACCAAGGAGATATAAGATGCCATTATTTCTTCCAAGTTTATGATTGCTTTGTTCTGACCCAAGTACAACAGGCAGGGAAGGATAATCTCTGCCTAGAAATGGAGAGGGTGAAACCCCAATTTGGAGGGGAGTAAACTTTAATTTAAATCTCATATGGTTTGGTACTAGGGATTCTGGAGAGTGCCTGAATCTAAAGAGTGGAGACAAGGAGTAAACCAGTGGCCAGATCAGAAATTTAGCCCCTGGGGGCAGCTAGGTGGTGGAGTGTAGCACTAGCCCTGGAGTCAGGAGAACCTGAGTTCAAATCCAGCCTCAGATACTTGACACACTTACTAGCTGTGACCTTGGGCAAGTCACTTAACCCCAATTGCCTTGCTTGCCTCCCTCCAAAAAAAAAAGAGAGAAATTTAGCCCCTGGAGGGAGTTGTGGGAGAAGAGAATAGTGATAGATCCTGAGGTACTAAGAGCCAACAGTTTTCCTATCCTTTTAAAGCCTTCACTTTTCTTTTAAGGTGCCAACAATCTGGGCTTCCATTCCTACTTCTATCCCCTTGAAACTATGGTGGCCTGTTGGAGGGCATGGCATATTGTGTTTTTTCTTAACTCAACCAAATCTATCAGATCATTAGTTCATATAATAATTTCTAGTTGGGAATTGACTAAAATCTACTTGCAATGATCCAACTTTATAGTGTATAGCTCTAGATCAAACTGTGAAAACAAATATTTTTGGCACTCATAGTTTCCCAGTTCTGTGTCCATATCTATTCTGTGTTCATGATCTTGTCAGTTGTACCCTTCTTCTTCCTTTTCAGTCACTTAGTGTCTTTGTGTTCTCTTCCTATCGAAACCTCTTCTCAAAAAGATATGAAACTAATTCATGCTACAGTATGAGTGATTTATTGTTTAAATATTTTATCTTCCAAGAGAATTTGACCTATGAGCATTCAGCCTAAGTGTGGGAACTGAAAGTCTTAATTTAAAGCAGAAATATTTCTTTAGCTCCCCTATCTTTGATTACCTTGGAAATTATAGATATTAGAGCACATGAGAAAGTAACTTTTACACTAGGAAGCATTTCCTACCATAGGATTAATATGATATCACACCATTTATTCATCTGCTGCACCTTCAGTTAAGGCTGAGTTAGTATCTGGGCTTCCTGAATCTATTTCATGTCTGCAATCTTGGAATCTTTTCCAGGTTCCTATGCTATCATTATACTTGTGAGATTTGGCTATTTGCATTAAGCATTAGAAAAGAATGTCATTTTGTTATGGTAATGGGAATCTGAAGATCTTCCCTGCCCCTTGGCCCCTTGCTAGGCTTGGGTGAATCTGAGAACCTCCCCTGATTTGAAAATATTCTCTGCTCCCTAATAGGCTGAATGATGTCACATGGAAACTGTGGTGAGAGACTTGTTTTTCAGGAATGCCCACAGCTTGTTACTTTGTGATTGGGCAGCGGGTCAGGAGGGTTGTGACATTCTCTGACCCTGGAGAAGGCTATATATACCCTGATGTGAGATTTTGCTTTGGGGCTCACTTTGGGAAGATTTGTGTGATTTGGCCAGATGAGATTCTGGGAAGTCATTGAGCCCCCAGTTTTGAAAACCCAGATGATGGTGCTTCCCTCTGTGGTAACTAAATAAGTATGGATGTAATGGTTAGAAAGCTGGAAGCTCCATCTGCTGTTTCTGTTGTAACTTGTGTTTGTATTCTCTGAAGTTGGGATGCTGATTGTTTCCCCTGAACTAGGTAAATGATATATGTTTGATTGATTAAAGTAAGCTTGTTAACCAATTTTGAGATGCTTTCCTTTAGAAAAGCAGATCTAAGGGGGCGGAGCCAAGACTGCAGAGTAGAAACAGCACATCCAATGCACTCTCCCCCCAGATCACCTCCAAACTATGTAAAAGGGGACTCTGAACAACTTCTGGAGCCCTAGTACCCACAGAACAACACAGAGAAGCTAACCTCCCGCTGAGGACAGCCCAGCAGCCCTGCAGGAAGGACCAGTGCAGTGGTCTGGGAGCTGACAGCGCAGCACACAGCACATGAGTGAGCCGCAGTTTTAGCCCCAGGGCGGCAGGGCCAGCACCCCTCTGGAGGGACCCCAGAACACCAGCAGCTGTGGCAATTCCAGAATTATCAACACAGACATGCCTAGGACAAAGTGAGAGGTTAGTGCCCTCTGGACTTTGGGACCAGTATTTGTCAGCTTCCTCCTCTAGGGGCTAGAAGCCTCTGAGGAGAAACGCCATTTTGCAGTTTTCAGTGGCAGCTCCAGCTCCTGGCCTGTGAACTGTAGGGAGATCCAGCAATCTGTCTTGGGGGGGTAATCGCTCTTGCTTTAACCTCCCTGGATCTGGATTGTGGTCTGGGGGGGAGGTTGTGGGGTGGGTATCCAGCTTGCCATAAACAGAAGTTGTGAAGACCCCAACATTCGGGACAGAAGCTCCCCTGTCTGGTGGCAGAGTCCTACTGTGGCAACAAGCCCAAAAATCAAGTAATTAAGTGGCAACATGCCAAGGCAAAGGCCACAAAATAAATAGAAAAATGCAATATTAGACTCCTATTTGGGGGGCAAAGAGGATTGAAGCATGGAACAGTCAGAGGACTGTGAGGTCAGAAATCCTGCTCCAAAAGCCCCAAAGGAAAATATGAGCGGGTTACAGGCCATAGAGGAACTTAAGAAGGACTTTAAAAATCAAATAAGAGAAGTGGAGGAAAAATTGAGAAGAAAAATGAGAAGGATGCAAGAAAAGTATGAAATGAGGGTCAACAGCCTGACTGAGGAAAACAATACCTTAAAAAATAGACTACCTCAAATGGCAAAGGAGGTCCAAAAGGGCACTATGGAGAAGAATGCCTTAAAAAGCCGAATTTGCCAGATGGAAAAAGAATCTCCAAAGCTCACTGAGGAGATTCATTACTTCAGAGTTAGACTGAAGCAAATGGAAGCTAATGACTTTATGAGAAATCAAGATGATGTTAAGCAGATCCAAACAAATGAAAGAATAGAAGGCAATGTGAAATATCTCATGGGAAAAACCACTGACCTGGAAAGTAGATCCAGGAGAGATAATTTAAAAAATATTGGACTACCTGAAAGCCACGATCAAAGGAAGAACCTAGAAATCATCCTTAAAGAAATTCTCAAGGAAAATAGCCCTGATATTTTAGACCCAGAAGGGGAAATAGAGGTTGAAAGAATCCACCAATTGCCTCCTGAAAAAGATCCCAAAAAGAAAACTCCTAGGAATATTATAGCCAAGTTCCAGAACTCCCAGATGAAGGAGAAAATACTACAAGCAGCCAGGAAGAAACAATTTCAGTATTGTGGAAACACAATCAGAATAGCACAGGACCTGGCAGCTTCTAAACTGAGGGATCTAAGGGCATGGAATATGATATTCCAGAGGGCAAAAGAGCTGGGATTGAAGCCAAGGGTCACCCACCCAGCAAAACCGAGTATCTTGTTTCAGGGGAAAATATGGTTAGTCAGTGGAATAGAGGACTTTCAAGCATTCTTGAGGAAAAAACCAGAGTTGAATAGAAAATTTGACATTCAGACACAAGAAGCAAGAGATGCTTGAGAAGGTAATCAAGGAAAAGAAATCAAAAGGAATTTATCAAAGTTGAACTATTTATGTTCCTACATGGAAAAACAATTACTGTGACTGATGAAACCTTTCTCAGTATGAAAATAATGGAAGAAGGGTGTATGTGAATACATATGTGAATGTGTATATATATGTTTACAGTTATACATGGATAGAGGGCACATGTTGAATTTGGTGGGAAGGGATGATACTTAAGGGGTGAAGCTAAGAGGTGAGAGAGGAAAGTGGCAAGATGAGATGGGGAGAGACAGGGTAGGGTAAACTATCTCATGTAGAAGAAGCAAGGGGAAGTGGCTGAAGGGGAGGGGAAGAATAGGAAGGCAAAACGGCAAAACCACATTCTCATTGAATTTGGTTCAGGGAGAGAATGACATACATACTAAATGGGATATCTCAACCTGCAGCAGAATAGGGGGAAGGGGGATGAGAGGAGGGATGATAGATAGGAGGGCATTCTTGGGGGGAGAGGAGGTTGGAAGTACCCACTTTCGAAGAGGGACAGGATCAAGTAGGGAATGGACCAGGTGGGGGGTGGGATGGGTGGGAGGGAATCATAAGCAGCCTTGTACAGTATATCTACTATCGTAATGTTTTGCATAGCTAGACATGTACAACATATACTGAATTACTTATCTTCCCAGAGGGAATGGGTGACAAGGGAAGAAGGGAATGGATCTGAAATTCGAGGTCTTAAAATTAAATGTTTCAAATATATATAAATACTATCATTAATACTCTTTTGCATGTAATTGGGAGATAAGATGTGCAGGCATTGGGGCACAGAGATTCACCTTGCTCTAATGGAAAAGTCGAAGGGGTATGGGTGAAGATATGGGAGAGAACAGATTGAAGGAAGCGATATCTTGTGGAACTGCTATTCTGGGATGGTGGATAGGGGAAAAACGGGGAAAAAATTGTACCTCAAAATCTGGCAGAAATGAATGATGTAAACCAGAAGTTAATAAAGCATTTGGTTAAAAAAAAGAAAAGAAAAGAAAAGCAGATCTAAGAACCTGTGCTAGCAACCATCCTGGGTATGCTAGGGTGCTTGCTGCTACACATTTCAATCTATCTGGGTCTTAAATGGAATTAGTCTAGGGGCAATTAGGAATTTAGGTAAAAATCACAGTTCTAAAGATATACAGAGTAAGACTACTACTTATTTCCCTTTAACACACAAAAACTAGTTGAATACTTTGACTCATATGAAGAATGAACATTTTGGCCAAGTGATATGTTTCTTTAAAAATGGTTGTTGTTGTTTGTCCTTCATTCTCAAAGAGAACTATGATATCAGGAGGATGATACCATGACTTTCAAGTGAATTGGCTTTAAGTGAGAGAGGGCTGTGCAAAGTCACCAGTCTCACTTTCTTCTCCTCCTCCTCCTCCTTCTCTTCCTCCTCCTCCTCCTCCTCCCATGTGGGTCCAGAGACGAGATATAGATCAGGATGACTGGAGATGGCCCTGGATGCAGTGGGAGACCATGGCCTTTTTAAGCTAAGGTCTTTCCCAGCTCCATATGAAAGACTAGGTTGGGGCGACTAGGTGGTGCAGTGAATAGAGCGCCGACCCTGGAGTCAGAAGGACCTGAGTTCGGAGCCGGCCTCCGACACTTAATCCACACAAACAAAAACCTAGCCGTGTAACGTTGGGCAAGTTACTTAACCCCAATTGTCCTAAAGGGGCGGCTAGGTGGCACAGTGAGTAAGAACGCTGGCCTCGGAGTTGGGATGACCCGAGATCAGATCCAGCCTCAGAAAATGAGCACCCACGCATAAATAATGACTAGCCGTGTAACCTTGAGCAAGTTACTTAACCCCAATTGCTTTAAAAAAAAAAAAAAAAGACTAGGTTAAAATGGGCACCTGATGATTACTGAGTCTTTGAAACAAAATGGTAACATCAAAGGATCATTCATATGTAAGGGGTAATGTGGTACTTGATCACTTCAAATAGTCATGACTATAAATTCCTCACCTCAATGTTATTGTGAGGTATATCACATCCATTTTCCTATTATTTTGTAATTTTTTGCTCCCCATCACATTTTCCACAGTGACTTTTCCAAGCTCTCTTCTGCTGAAAGCCCCAACCATCACCCCGGCCATAAAGTTTAGTGCAGACACCCCAGCTTTTCAGTTCACTAAAAAGATCAAGGTCATTTGACAGGACCTTCCTCAACTCCCCTCCTCCACACTTCAAAACTTATCAGTTTCTTCATCCACTCTCTTTTCTCTTCCTATCCTTCAGAAGCAGAAAGGTGGGATCACCCAAAGACTCCATGTCTTTAATCCAGTCACCCTCCAGCCTGCATCAAATACCATCTTTCTCATGCATCTTCATTTTTCCCCTCTCTACTGATTCTTTCCCATTAGCCTAAAAATGGGGCAGCCTTTCTTTGATCTATCCTTCCTATCCAGCTATTGTTTCATCTCTTTCATTCTTTTTACTGCCAAACTTCTTGAAAACTACTTCCATGCACAGTGTTCCCATGTCCTTACTACCTATTCTCTCCTTGACCCTTCTTAGTCTGGCTTTTGTCTTCATCTTTAAGGGCACCAACAGTCTCCCGAAGGCAAAAACCATTGGTCAGTTTTCAATTCTCATTCCTCTTTGGATTTGTTCAAGGCATCTCCCATTGCCTAGGATGCATCACCTCATTAGAATCTTTTTTTCCCTACCAATCCCAGCTCAGGGGCCACAAACTCCCTGAAACTTTTGCTGATTCATAACTCCCAGTTGAAAATATTCTCTCCTTCCACAGATTTCCTAGAGCACTATGGATTTCTCCTTTGCCCCAGTCCTTCTCTATTATGTTTTATATGCATTTTTGTTCATGCTGTAGTCTCCTTAATAGGTTGTAAGTTCCTTAAGTGATTTGTATTCCTAGTATCTGGCACATAGAGGCTGCACATAATACATGTTCAACAAATGTTAGCTGAAACACAAAATAGCTAGTCAAATGGAAGACAGGAACATAGCTCTCAACAGGACTGGTCTTATGTATACCTGGAATAGTAAACATATACTATTGGTTTCATTAGGATCTGGAAGGTCCTACTGCAATACTCTGCCTTCTTGCTCCATATCCTCACACTCCAATGTCTTTCTCCCTCATCCCTTGGCTAGTTCTCAAAATTCTACTTGAATTTCATCCTTCAGTTTTAGCCTTTGATCTTCTTTTTGGCTGTTATCAGTTGTTTATGTCCCAGTGTAAATGAGTTAATAGATTCTTTTTGGAGAAGAGACTTTGATAGTGGTGAAAAAAGGGATGCTGTGGAGATATTAAAAGCCTGAAGTATCACTCACAAGAGTGCTACTTAGTGGAAAGAAGAGACACAAAACAGTGAGACTGAGAGCTCAAAGACAAACCCCATTTGGTATCACAGTTTTGTCTAGGGCCCAGAAACACAGGTTGTACTGCTGCCCCAGTTCAATTAAGTCAGGGCAGGAGAACCAAACTTTACAGTAGCCCATAAAACACTTCTGCCATTGGCAGCAGTAAGCCATTTGCCTAAATGCAATATTCAGGTGGCAAGGGCCACAGTGGACAACTGCTGCTACTTAGTTTATTAGCTGACCTGTGCCATTCACTCCTCCATTAAAAAAGAAGCAAACATAAAGCAATTGTTGAGTAGGTGGAGTTATGTTTATCCAATAGTATAAAACTGTCACAGAAGACATCCATTGTGCGCTGGAAAAAACTTGCCAGGAAAAAGAAAAACGTGATATTGAATACTACCTATATTCAGTACCTTCAAAGAACACATTCATATGTTGTTGGCTAAAGTTAACTTAAGATCCAATATGGAGGAGAACTAAGTTTATGGAATACATCTTCTAAAGGCAAATTATGCCTATATTTTTTAACTGTAACAATGGCTCTTTTAATTGACATGAAAATAAAGATGTTGTACACCAAATATCTCTGATAAGGGACTAATACATAAGATATATAGAGAATGAACATAAACATAAATTTTTAATATTATGAGTAATTTTCTATTGTATGTATTTAGAGAACGTAACCAAGTAATTGTCAAAAAGAATCCCAAACTATTAATGACTTTGTAAAAAATTGTTCTTGAAAAACTTTAATAGAAATGGAAATACTAAGGCTTCACTTTAGATTAACCAATCAGCAAAGGTGACATAAGATGGGAATAATGTTGGAATAGCTACAGAAAGATAGGTACAATGAAATGATATTTTATTATGAATATATACAACCATTTTAGAAAGAAATTTGGAATTTGGATTAAAAATGAAGACTAAAACCTCTATATATATATATTGTCTAAAAGAACATAGTGGTAGGGATGTTCCCTTGAGGAGATCATAGATAGAAAAATTTGATATACACCAAAATATACTCATAGTTTTGGGGGATGCAAAAAAAAAAAAGAAATGGGGAAAAAAGTAGTTTCCCATTAACAGGGAAACACTAAATAAATGGTGGTACTTGAATGAAGTAGAATATTACTGAGATGAAACAAATAATGAATATGGAAAATTCAGAGAAGCATGGAGAGATTTTTCTGAACTGATATAGGGTGAAAGAAAGCAGAAACATGAGAACATGATTACAATATCAACAGAAACAACAAAAAAACAAATCTGAATACTATATAGTGATAATGACTGAGTTTAGCTTGGGGTGTCTATTATCTTTTTAGAGCTAGGGAAATATGGGAGTAGAACATACCCTGTCATTCTCAATTGATGTATTGTTAATTTTTGCTAAATTACTTTTTTCCCTCTTTTCAATAAATACTTTTTTATATTAGATAGTTCACTGGAGGAGATATGTGGAAATAGAAGTGATAATGAGTCCAAAAGATATCAATAATTTCTCTTTTTTAAGAAAGAAAAGGTTTTGAAGATAATGAATAAGAGAAGCTAAATGAAAAACAAAGGAGGGAAAGATCTCTAGGTACTAGAAAAGTTTACATGAACTAAAATCTTACTTGCCATTTCAATGTCATTTTTACTTTGAGGTGTTCCTAACTGGATAGAAGACTATACTTGTAGCTAATGAAGTCCTATGTTTGAATCCTGACTGACATTTACTCTCTGTTGAGAATTTAGCACAGTGATGGGCACATATTAACTTAATAAATGTTTATTGATTGATTGACTGTAATAACAACATTGAAAAATCGCTTAATCTCTCATGATTACTAGTTCCTTATTTGTGAAATGGAGATAATAATACCTGTTATGTCTACCTCTCAGAATTACTGAGAAGCTCCAATAGGATGATCGTTGCAAAGAAGACAATATCTAAATGTAAAATTTCATTATTAATTTTCTTGTAGCATTACTATGACAATAAAACAGAGAGCCAGCTTCATTGTTTTTCTGAAAAGGAAGAGTTTGGTCAACAAGACCTGTTTAGAGCTCTACTATGAGAAGTTATCTCATATAAAAATTCTGAGCATCATAGGATATCTCGGTGGAGAGTGAATTGCAATGGAGAGAATACCATATTTAGAATCAGAAGACCAGAAACTGGATCCAAACTCTGCTTATAGGCCTTCAATGCCAATTTGACCTTGGATAATCATTTTTCCTTTCTAAGCCTCAGTTTCCCCAAATATAAAATGGAAGGGAGACGGACTAGATAATCCCTAGCTAGAATATCCCTAAAGCCCCTTATAACACTAGATCCTAAAGTATTATATTAAAATCTAGTGTCAGATATTAGACCCAATATAGGTGTAACTTCTAATTCATATGGTCATGATGATAGAGAGACAATGGAGAGAATGATTAGATTTACAGATGAGAATTTTTTTTTTTCGTATTTCTCTTCTTTTGAAATATGTGCAAAAAGAAAACTCTGAAATGTCCCATGGGTCCCACAAGGCCCACTATGAAGGTATGAATGCTTATTCTGAGCTTAATAGAAACTGAAGAGTCTTTTAAGAGCAGCAGATAGGGTGAGCCAAATATAAACTCAATTAAACTTTACCATAAACCCAAACTTTCCTTTGGCTTCTTAACAGAAAGAAAATTCAAGGAAGGAGGATTAATAGAAAGGCACTGTCATTTTGCTTGCTGGTTTGGTTTGTTCCAGCTTCTGAATGCAGCCGATTATTTTCTAGGCCAAACATTTTTGTATGATTGTATAAAAGCATTTGTGAGAGCCCTCATCTGTGAACACATTCTGGAGGCTATATTTATGTCTGTGTTTTGTCTCTAGGGATTCTCTCAGATTACAGAGATGTTTACTAAAGATCTACTGTGGACCTGGGAGATTCCTCATTTGGGTTTGTGGCCCAGGAAGTCAGCATATTTCTGAACTGTTAGGGATATATGCTATAAGATTGACAGAATATCAATAGGCTGCTTAGAGATCCTTTTGGCACCCCAAATCTGTCCCACACAGAAAGACTCTATTATCCAGAATTTGGGCATCCAGTCTAAGGTGAAAGTGTCAGAAATCCAAGAGTTGGATGTGATTTTATTTTTAACCCTGGAGGTTCTCTGTTAGAATGCCAAACTCGGAAGACAAGGGAAAAGTTGGATCTTCTTGAGTTTTGATGTTGGGTTTGGAAAAGAGGTGGATGGATTTGGAAAAGCAACATAGGGTAAATGACAGAGACAGGAAAGGCATTTGCAAGGGCTGCTCAGTCTAAACATTAAGCTCAAAGGAATGTTAATGGAGTGTAAAGGTACTTTAAAAGACCTGAAAACACACTGGCAGCATCACACACACAGCTTGGCCATAATAGGGATAGTGGTCACTTCAGTGGCATTCTAATGAGGACAGCAGCACCTCAGGGTTTGGGTTTTTTTCCTTCCCTTTGTTTGGCCAAATTTTGCATAGAGCTGGTAGAATGAAAAGCCTCATCCAGAGCAACTCCACATAGATTGGGACCGCACCCTGAGGACCCAATGTGGGCACATGCACACTTTGGCTTCACCCAATCTACCTTCTCCCAGCCATACCTTCCATACTCTTTATTCTTTTCCATTTCTCTTTATAACTCCTCAATGACACTCTCCTATCTGCCTCTGCCAGCTTCTTCTTCCCCTTTCATTCTCTTCCTTGTGGGGAGAATTGGGCTTCTTATATCTGTATGGTTACATGGCTTTTCCTGGGAGCTCTCCTAATCCTCAGTATTTATTTAAATGATGGCATTTATGCAAGAGTCATCAAATTAGTGGGGTTGTACACTCCAAATTACTTCAGTAAGTCAAATCATAAAAATGAGGAGGGTTTAGATATGGCTTTGAAAAAGAGAATGCAGTTTTTCCTGGATTGCAGGATATCAAGCAAACATTACCTAAAATATACTCAGAAGGAAAATCATTTGTAATTTGTAATATTTGTCTTCCATTAGGAAGTTCTGTTCCATCCCATATGTAGCTGCACAAGTCATATAACCAAGCGCAATGACAGATCACATTTGAGCCAGACAAATCCACTATGGGGTTGTTTTCATCTATAGCATCTAAGTAAGGAATTTCTTTTCCCTATTTCCTAAGACAGTCAAGCAGTCAGCAAAACATTTATTAAGCACTCCCTATATTCCAGGCACTGTTAAACAGGGAGTTTATTGTTCAGTTGTTTCAGTTGTTTCTGACTCTCTTGCCCCCAGCTGGGGTTTTCTTGACAAAGATACTGGAGTGGTTTATCATTCCCTTCTTCATCTCATTTTACAGATGTGGAAACTGAGACATACTGGGTTAAATGACATGCCCAGGATGTGATGGCAAGCAAAGTAATACTTTGCTGCTTTGTTGTAGTATTCAAGTGCCTTGGAGCCTCACCTTTAAACAAAAGTCTTTGTTGGAAACTGTGCACATCTGCTGCCCTTAAATAGGCCTAATGGAATTTGAATACCTTCCCTGCCCTTAGGGAATTTGAAGACCTTCCTGCACTCAATAGGCCTAAAGTAATCACATGGAGCTTGCTTGAAAGAGTGGAACAGGAAGGAGTAGAGCAGAGAAAAGCTGGAGCCCGGCTGGGAGACAGCAGAATGCACTCTGTTGATTTGTGTTGATTTCTCAGACAGAAAGTGAATTGAGATGATAGTGCTGGTAATGTGTGTAAATACTGTTGTAGCCCTGTTAAGTTTTATCTTCCTAGAAACAGAAAATTCAAAGAGCTTGGAGTAGAATAGTCCCTGTGAGTAGAGATATGAAACAGGAGTGCAGAGCTACCTACATATGAATTCAGTGAAGAGTGGGGTGAATATAGGCAAGAGCTGGGAGCAGTCAGCTCATGGAGGAGGAGTTGTGGGGTTTGGAAGTTAGCCTCAAGATGAAAGAGGCTATATTGACTGATAATAGTGTAACTTAGTGTGACTGATAATAGTGTGACCTAGGGGTGCATGGTGTTTCTACTTTCTACTATCCATTCAGGATGATAGGCTTAAGGATGATTGGAAACCAGTCAGTCAAGATGAAAGAGGATGTTACTTAGAAAATGTGTATTGATTGACGAGATTGTGACTTACTGAATGAAATGTTTTGTTTAAGACCATGTGACCACCTTAGTTATAAGTTGTTATGCTATATTATTGAGGATGTTGTGCTTTAGTTTCTTGAATGTTATGCTTTAGTTTATTGCTGAGTAAATAGAGAGTTCACTATACTAGGTGTTTAAAACTTTAAAGTTATTCGCAGCAGAAGTCCTCAGGATTGCTGTTTGTGATTGACTTTACACAGGGTCACACAGTTAGTAAGTGTCTGAAGGTGGATTTGAACTCAGATCTTCCTGACCCCAGACTTAGCTCTTTAAGCATTGAACTACCCAGTGGCCAAGCAGGATATAAAGATAGGGAAAAATATAGTCCCAGTATTCAAGAAAGTCATGTTCTAAAGGAAGAGTCAATGTATAAATGATTAGGGATATACAAGATATATATACACAGTGTAAATGAAAGGTAAACATTTGAGGGGTAGATGACAACATTTGGGGAAAGAGGAAAGAACTTTTCTAGAAGTTGGGACTTAAAATGAATCTTCATGAAAGTCAAGGATTCTAAGAAGTTGAGGTGAGAAGGGAGAGCATTTAAGGCACAGGGGACAGCAATACAAAGATACTAAGATGGGAATCATGGGAGAAGAACAGTGAACAGACCAGTGTGACTAGACAGTAGACTCCTTAGAGAGGAATAAAATGTAAGAAGACTGTAAATGTAGAGGCCTAATTTATAAAGATCTTTAAAGGTCAATTAGAGGACATTATATTTTATTCAAGAAGTAATAGGGAACCACTGGAGTTTATTAAGTAGGTGAGTGATCTGGGCAAACATATACTTTGGGAAAATCTGTTTGCCAGCTGAGTAGAAAATGGAATGGAATGTTAGAGACATGAGGCAGAGAGGTCAATTAGAAGGCTATTATAACATTTTAGGGGATAAATTTAAAAAGGCCTGAGTTAGGGTGGTGATTATGTGAGTTAAGATTAGAGACTATATGGGAGAGATATTTTTTTTTTTTTTGGCTAGAATTGGCAATGGATTGGCTTTGTGGGGTGAGAGTGCAGAGTTGAGAAAGACACTGTGGTTATAAGCGTTGATGACTAGGAACCTGGTGGTGTCCTTGGTAAAAATAGGGATGTTTTGAAGAGCAGAGGGCTTGAGGGAAAAGATAATGAGTTTTGTTTTGGCCAAGTCTACAAATGAAGTAAAACTTAAAAACATGGAAATAAGTCAAGTGATTAACACCTTAGTATGATTCAGTTCAATGAATTAATTCATTTAGATTAGAAAATCAGTTAACTTCCAGAGATCTTTAAAAAATGAGACACACAACAGGTAAGAAGAATTGGTGGTGGAAAGTTACAGAAAAATAGATCTGAAAGATGGGATGCTGCCCAGGAAAAGAAGCATCAACTTTCCTGTTATTGGAGAGACCCTGAACATGAGAGACAAGAGGTAATGTGGTAAGATCTCTGGACCAAGATTCAGAGGATCTGGGTTTGAATCCAGTTACTTATTATTTGTGTGTCCCTGGGTGTGAGAATTAACCTTTCTGGATCTCAATTTCTTAATTTGGAAAGTGAAGGAATTTGATTAAATGACCTGTTTTATTAGGAGCTAACATGGACCTTGGAGATCATCTTATCATACCTTTATTTATGAAGAAACTGATACCAATGACAGTTAAATGACTTGCAAAAATATCACTTATCCAACAAGCAGCAGAGTTGTGATTTAAATATAGGTACTCCAATTAAAAATTCTCTACCCTTTCCCATAAAACACTACTCACCCAACTGAAGCATCCACGGATATTACCCACTTCATCATTTTGACTATAAATGGTACAAATGGAATACCAGAAAAATGCAAATCAACAATATAGTGCTTCAAAAAATTTGGATACATATATGTATTTATGTATAAGGCTGATCATTAACGTGGGCAAAACAGGTATTAACTTGTGCCAAAGGGCACCATTCTAAAATACTTCCCCTACCTACTGCCTCTAAAGGAGGTATTCCTGTAAATTAAGGTATTATTATATCCAAGAGTTCTTAAGATGTCAATGCCAATAGATAGATATAGGTATAGGTATATGCCTCTATTATATAATATATATGATATATATGATATATTATGCATTATAAATATCATGCATATCATAATATATAAGATAATGATAGGGAGAGACAGAGAGGAGAGAGAGGAAAGAGAGAGGGGGAGGGAGAGAGAGAGAGAGAGAGAGAGAGAGAGAGAGAGAGAGAGAGAGAGAGAGAGAGAATGAGGGCCAACTGTTTTCAAATTCTTCTGCAGACAGAATAAAAGAAAACAGATTTAAGTTACTACGAAAAGCATTTAGGTTATTGTGTATTCTCTGAGAGTGTCAGTGGTTTAAAAGACATAGGAATGGTCAAGAAAAGATGTGGAATCTCCTCTGGAAGTCTTTGAAACAGAAGGGAATCTCAGTTGACTGGTACACTTTAAATATGGGACAGCCCAAAGCAGAGGGATAAACTTGGTGGCTAATAATGAAGACTTGGATACAGCTTTGGAAGAGCAGACTGTGATTGTATCCCAGCTGCTATATAATTCTCTTCCAGTCATTTGATTTTATAATGGTAAAATTTGCCTGAAAAAAAATTGCTTTATAAGCTTAAAACTGTCTTTCCTATTTTCTCCAAGTTAGACAACTTAGAATTGTCATTTTCTGTATTTGAGACACTTAAAAACACATTTGCTTCCCCCCTCCCTTTGACCTCTTTCCACACATTTTCCTTTCCCTATTTTTTTAATATGCAGACATTAATTATTTTAGAAAAAAAAAAGCATCTCTAGAAACATACTTAACCTTATTCTTGAAACTACTATTGGTACAAATAGGGAAGTAGTATGGTGTTGCAAGAACACTGAACTAAGAGATGTAAGTCTTGGGTTTGAGTCTTAGCTCTGGCATTAGGTGTGTGATTGTGACTATATCACTTTACTCCTCTAGTACTCATTGTTCTCATCTATCAAATAAGAAAGATGGCTTCAGTAATTTTGAGGTCTCTTTGAGGCTTCAAAAACCTACAAGTCCACAAAATTCAAAATTCTGACTAAATATATTCAATTTCCTTGGAAGAAAGGAAAAAAAAAACAGGACATAGTGAGGTTGGGGGCCCACAGCGACATGGTAATGAGAAAAGTATCTATTTCCCAGAATCCCTAGTCATTTTTTTCTCTCTTCTTGTCTTCTCTCACCATGTCCATTTTATAGCTTAAATTTAGAATTTGACTTTGTATTTCTTACTGTCATGTAAAGAAAGGACCATAAAATAGTTTGGAACCCAAGAAGAAGAATAAGAAGATTAGTGGTGGCTGTTATTTTTGTCTTGCAAATAAGAACCAGAGCTCCAAAATACTATGTTCTATCCAACATTAGTTGCAGACACTCAAATAGAATCTGAATTTAAGGGCACTGACTTGTCCTTATCTGATCTTATCAAGGCGATCTTTTGATTAATTTTTGCCAACCTTACATTTGTGTCTATTCTACTATCAGACTTGTGGGTGGTCACTCACAGACAAAAGCACAAGCCAGGAAAACATACCCCTCCTAAGATCATACCACACTGGAAGAACTAAGCTTTGAAAACAGTTTCCCAATAATCCTGAAGCTTAAGAAAGTGTGCCCTCCACCCCAGAAACAGAGCCCCACTTTAGCATAGAATTAAAAGTCAATAAATGGCCTGAAAAAAATGAGCAAACAACAGAAAATAATTCTGACTACATAAAGTTACTATGGTAACAAGGAAGATCAAAATACATGCTCAGGAGAAGACAACAAAGTCAAAACTCCTACAATTCTCAAAGAAAAGTAAGAATTTGGTTCAGGCCATAGAAGAGCTCAAAAGGGATTTTACAAAACATGCAAGAAAAATGGAGGAAAATGGAGAATAAAAATGAGAGTGATTATAAGAAAATTATGAAAAAAGTTAATAGTTTGGTAAAAAAAAAATACTGAAGAAAATAATACCTTAAAAAATATAATAGGTCAGATGGTAAAAGAAGTCCAAAAATCTCCAATGAGGAGAAGAATGCCTTGAAAAGCAGATTTGGCTAAATAGAAAAAGATACACAAAAATTCACTGAAGAGAAGAACTCAAAAAGCAGTATTGGCTACATGGAAAAAGAGGTACTGAGAGTCACCAAAGGAAAGAATTCCTTAAAAAGTAGAATAGGCCAAACAAACAAAAAAAAAATAAATACAGAAACTCACAGAAGAAAATAATTTCTTTAAAATTAGAATTAGACTAGTGGTATCTAATGACTATAAGACATTAAGAAACAACAAAACAAAATCAGAAGAATGAAAACTAATAGTAGAAAGTGTGAAATATCTGGAAATACCTGGAAAATAGATCCAGGAGAGAGAATTTAAGAATTCTTGGACTACATAAAAGTCATAATCCAAAAAAGAGCTTAGACACCATCTTTCAAGAAATTATCAAGGAAAACTGCCCTGATATTTTAGAAAAAGAGAGTAAAATCAAAATTGAAAAAAAAATCCTCTGATAACCTACTGAAAGAGATCCCAAAATGAAAACTTCAAGGAATATTATAGCCAAATTCCAGAGGTCACAGGTCAAGGAGAAAATATTTCAAAGCAGCCAAAAAGAAACAATTCTATGATTGTGGGGCCACAGTCAGAATAAAACAAGGTTCAGCACTTTATACATTAAAGGATCAGAGGACCTGGTATATGATATTGTAGAGGGCAAAAGAGTTTGGATTCCAACCAAGAATTACCTACCCAGCAAAATTGAGTATAATCCTTCAGGGGAAAAATAAACATTCAATGAAATAGAGGACTTTGAATCATTCCTGATGAAAAGACCAGAGATAAATAGAAATTATGACTTTCAAATACAAAACCCAAGAGAAGCAAAAAAAGGTAAAGAAGAAAGAGAAATCACAAGGGTTCCAATAAGGTTAAGCTGTTTATATTGATATGTGAGAAAATTATTAAGTCCTAAGAACTTTCTCATTATTCAGGCAGTTAGAAGGAGTATGCCTAGACAGAGGGTTTGGGTGTGAATTGAATATTATGGGATGAATATCATGGGATGACTCCATGATCAAGGGATCAGAAAGAGGGATACACTGGGAGAAGGGGAAAGGAGAGAGTGATCAAATGGGGCTAATAAATTACCTGACATAAAAGAGGCATGAAAGAGCTTTTACAGTGGAAGGAAATTGGGGGAATTTGTGGAGGGGTTGTGGGGGGGGGCAGTGAACAAACCTTACTCTCATTGGAATTGGCTCAAAGATGGAATAACACACATGCTCAGCTGGGTATAGAAATATATCTCACGTACAGGAAAGTAGAAAGGGAAGGGAATAGGAGAAGGGAGGGTGGATTGGCATAGGTAAAGATGAAGCAAAACCCTTTTCAGAACGGACAGGGAGAGAGACTGAAAGGAGGAAGAGTAGGATAAACAAGTGGAAAATAAGATGAAAGGAAATACACAGTAATCACAACTGTGAAAAAAATTTTACAGCAAATTTCTTTGATAAAAATGTCATTTATCACATACATAGAGAACTAAGTCTAATTTATAAAAAATGAGAGCCATTCCCCAGTGATAAATCATCAAATGATATGAACAGGCAGTTTTCAGATGAAATAATCAATGCTATCTATAATCATGAAAAAAAATGCTCTAAATCACTATTGATTAAAGAAATGCAAATCAAAACTCTCTGAGCTACCAAACTTCATCTATCAGATTGGTTTATATGACAGAAAAGGAAAACAGTTAAATGGGGGAGGGGATTTGGGAAAATTGAGACACTAGAGCACTGTTGTTGAAGTTGTATATTAAATCAACCATTCTATAGAACAATTTGGAACTATTCCCCAAAGGCTATAAAACCATACATATCCTTTGACCAAACAATACTACTGTTAGGTCGGTATCCTGAAGAGATAAAAACAAAAGGAAAAGGACCTATATGTACAAAAATATTTATAGTAGCCCTTTAATGATGATAACAATTTGGGAATTGAGGGACTGTTCATCAATTGGAGAATGCATGAAAAAGCTTTATATGATTGTGATGGGATATTATTATACTATAAGCAATGACAAGCAGGATGTTCTCAGAAAAACCTGGAAAGACTTACATGAACTGATACAAAGTGAAATGAGAAGAACCAGGAGAACATTGTACACAGTAACAGCAACATTGTATGATGATATATTGTGAATGATTTAGCTATTCTCAGCAATATGATCCATTATAATTTGGAAGGATTTATGAAAAATGTTTCTCTCCAGAATATTTTCTAGAAAAAATAGTTTCTCTCCAGAGAAAGAGCTGATGGAGTCTGAATGCAGATCAAAACATACTTGTTCTTTATTTTTCTTGGGGTTTTTTTTTTTTTTTTGGTTTGTGTCTTCTTTCATAATATGACTAACGTGGAAATATGCTTTCTATGACAGCTTGCTTTCTCAATGAAGGAGAAAATTTGGAATTGATAAAATTTTTTAAAAACGGATGTTAGAATTGTTTTTCCATGCAACTGGGGAAAAATAAAATGTTAAATCATTGAAAAATTAAAAAAAGAAATTGAGATTTAGCAAGATGAGGTGATTAAGCTATGTTCAAACAAGCTATAAGTTGGAGAGTAGGGGGGAGTACTTAAACCCAGGTTTTCTGAAATTCAGTTCTGAATTTACCATTCCAAGATTGTTGAAAATCTATTTTTCAGAGATTCCTTTGTTCAGGATGAGTGAAAAAAAAAAAGCTCAGGACATTAGCATTTTCCCCAAATTTCTCTAAATTTCCTGTCTTCCCAAGATTCTTATTGAATACATGGTCCTTCATTTTCCTGCTTTCTTACCTGGTTTTCCCTTCTTTGGGCTTCTATCTATAACTGTCTGTTTTATGATATTTTTAGTTACATAAATGCATAATTAAAGTATGTTTCTTAATTCAGTGTGTGTGTGTGTGTGTGTGTGTGTGTGTGTGTGTGTATGTGTGTGTGTATGTGTTGTGGATTTTGGTTGGAGGAATTGCTAGGGGCTGAATAACAATGCCAATAAAATAAGTGTTCAGGGGAGTGAATATAAGCATACTAGATCAGTAAGTAGGAAAGAAAAAAAAAACAAAACAGAATCAGATTTGGTTCTTCACTCTGGCCCCCTCATCAAAGGACTGCACCATGGAGGCAAAAGGCAAAAATTCTCATAAATCCTCAGGGTTCATTTGTTTTTTAAATGTGCATCTGGCAAAGATGATTCCTTAGGAACACAAAATTATATGCTTGAATTTCACCAGAAAGTACTTCCTGCAAATGAGATCTAAAAAACGATATTTCTAATACGGTATCATTTTTTTGTGTGTGCCTCTCTCCCTTTTATAGACAAGGTTAGGAAAGGAAATATAATCTTGTTTAAGATTTCAGTGTGTAGTGTCTGTCTGCTTGTCTGTCTCTGTTTTCTATTGCTCTGAGCCTCTGGTTACCTCTGTCTCTATGTCTTTGTCCCTGTTCCTTTCCTCTCCTCTCCCCTTTTCTCCTTTCCTATTATGTTTTTCTCTGTCTTCTGTTTTATTCTATTTTTGTCTTTGTTTCTCTATCTCCTTTTCTCTCTCAAAAATATAGAACTAAAGAAAATGTTTTGTATATGTTTTCTCTAGGCTTTCTATATGTTTTTTCTCTGAATGTTTTTTCTCTAATTTTCTATCTTACTCCTTCTCTCTATTGCTCTTTATCACCCCTTTAAAACCTTGACTTCTGATGTAGAATACTACTGCTGTGCTCATACAAAACTTAAAAGCCAACAAAACATCACTTGCACTTCCTAAATTGTAACTTTGGGCTTCATAAAAATAATAATATGATTCAACAAACACTTATTATGGACCAGATATATATGGGGCACTGCAGAAAGACATTCTACTAACTCCTACAGATAGAGAGGATGAATGACATAGTCTCTTATTCTTAAAGTAGCTTACAGTTTAATAGAGAGACTATAATGTGAACCCACATAGGAATAATGCATTGTACAAAGTTATAAGGGCAAGAGAGGTATGTAGGCAAATTGTGCTACTGGGAATTTTTTACCTGGGTTCTCTGAATTTGTCTTATTTTAGCATTTTGATAACTATATTTCAATATAATTAGTTCATCTTGCAATCCATATTTTTTTGCAAAATCATATTTTATTTTATGTATTTTAAAACTTTTATTCTGAGAAGGGGTACATAGACTTCATTAGACTGCCAAAGGAGACCATGACACCAAAAAACATTAAGAACTCCTATGTCTAGGCAAGTTTGAGGATAGAAATATTGTTTTCAGCTGGAGGAAACTGGAGAAAGGAGCAGAAAGCAGGAAAAGCTTCATGAATTAGTTGACACTGAGTCGAATCAGGAAGAGGAGGATGAGAACAATGAATTTTAGGCATAAGATATATGGAGGTAGGATAGTTGAGGGCAACCTTAGGGAACAGCCAGAAATCCAGTTTAACTGGGGAGCAGAGCACATGTAGGTATCAGAAATGTGAAATAAGGCTGGAAAGGTAGGATGGATTCAGAGGGTGAAGGACTCTAAATGTCAGAATGAAGTGTTTTACTCTAAACACAATTGATGTTTGGTTGTTTTTCATTCTTGTCTGACTCTTTGTGACTCCTTTTGGGTTTTTTTGGCAGTGGTTAATCATTTCCTTCTACAGCTCATTTTATAGATGAGGAAACTGAGGCAAACAAGGTTGAGTGACTTGCCCAGGGTCATACGGCTAGTGTGTGTCTGAGCCTGGATTTGAACTCAGGAAGAGGAGTCTAAAGACAATAGGGAAACACCAAAGGCTCTCCAATGGGGAGTGAAGGGGGCAGACCTATGTCTAAGAAAGATTATTTGAGCGTCTTTTTGAAGGATGAGAATTAAAATGGGAAAAGACCAAAATTGGGAAAGCCATTATTACAATAGTCCAGGTCAGAGGTGTGTGTGAGGAGAGAGAAAGGAACAGATGTGAAAGAGATTGTTGATACAGAATTGATGAGAAATAGTAATTTATGCTATGGATGAGAGATAGAGTCAAGGGAGAAAGTGAAAGACAACTCTGAGTTTTCAAGTCTAATTGATCTGCAGGATTTTGGTGTTACTCATAGGAATAGGGAAATTGAGAGGAAAGACAACTTTAGGGTGCATGCTGAATTCAGTTTTGGACACTGAGTTTGAAGTGCTGACAGGCTGTTCAAGTGGACATACCCAATAGCCAGTTGAATTTAGGAGACTGAGGAATATGAAACAATTACTTCACTTTAATATTCTTGAGATATGGATCAATGTTGTGAAGTTATTCAGCTATGGCAAGTCAATTTGGTTTTCTAAACTATACCGATTTCACTCAGTTTTTCTTTTTCACCATTTCATCTCCACCCCTACTCAATAACTCATCTAACTTTTTAAGTGCCAAGTTATCTCTTCCCCTCTTGGAACCCCTATCAAAATTCCATTAATACCCACTCCCAGAAAAATTCTGATATCAGTCACTTATATCTTAGCTGAGTTAAATGCATTTTAAATTTCTTTATCTCTAGTTGAATAATAAAAGGTTCAATCATGCTTAGATTCAATCATCCTTAAGCAAGAGAAGGAAGTACTTGGGGCACAAAAACTCTTCCCTGTGTCCATAAAACCACACCTCCCATTCTGACTTTAAGGTCAGTCCTATAGCTTCCCTTAGATAACACCTATTGTACTTCAATCTCTAAAGAGACAGTTTTGTGTCACTTAGCTGGGAAAGTGACATCTCTGTAATACGGACTTGGATCTATTTCTCCTTTCCCTATTTTCCACCCCCATAATTCCATCACTCTCAATGGATGAGACCATTTCAAACAGTTCCAAGGAAGCAATTAGGCTCTCCACAGCTAGACTCTACCATGCCATTCCATTTTCTTTAAATTTCCATAAAAATCAGACCTTGCACACAAGTGAGGGAGAAGTGGTTTACTCTAAGGTGCATTGTCCAACAATTACTGATATTTTTTCCCCTTCATTTCACAAAATGGCCACAACAAAGGGAGAGAATGGTTCTGCCTGCCATAGAACAAAAACCCTCTTGTCAGAGACAATAGCTATGCCATTTCAAAGTCTGCATGAGGAGTGAATGGAAAGGACTCCTGAAGAGATTAGCTCCATATCAACGTTGTTGGAACCTTACCTCACTGAGCTCTGCCAGGATGGAAATGCCTTCCTATAGCAGACAGAAAATCCTGATGCATTTTAGTAATGGGTCACACCAGGTCTTCACCAGCTTGAATGTCACATGGACACTGGAGGCTTATTTGGAGCATCTCATACCCATGTGTTGCTTTTTATAACTCCCCTTTCCATTGTGAGGTTCTGCATATGTCCCATTTGATCAGGTCACAGCAAGTTATGTTATGTCCAACACTGCATATTAAATGAAGTCAGCCTAAACCAACCCAGCATGATGCAGACTTGACAGAACAACTCTCTCTCACTTTAAGAGCAAGCAAACAGTGGCTACTTGTTAAACAATGAATTAAACAACTGCACCTATCAATGCTTCAAAATTGAACTCTTGGTTCCAGGACAATATTTTATCCTTTAACTAATAGAAGCCTGCCAAGTAACCAAGTGATGTGGAGGAAGGGAAACAAAGTCAAGAACCAAAGTGGACATGCTCCATTTCAAAAGTGAAATTGACAAGTTGTTATCAGGATATATTACTTATAAAAGAACTATTTTCAATTAAAAATACTTTTTGACTAATATAACTGGCCAAACTCCTTTGAAATAATAATATAATTATATTTAATATATTATATTTAGTATATATATATGATATATATAATATGATATAATAATAGCTAACATTTACATAGTGCCAGGCATTGTGCTAAGTGCTTTACTATTATAATCTCATTCAATCCTCACAATAACCTTATGAGTTAATGTTATTATTATCCACATTTTATAGATGAGGAAACTGGGGCAGACAGAGGTTAAAGGACATGACCAGGGTCATATAGCTAGGAAGTATTTGAGGCAGGATTTGAATTCAGGTCTTCCTAACTCCAGGCCTACTGCTCTATCTACTGTGCCACCTAAACTTGATAGGGAAAGAAAAAAGAAGGAAAAGGACTTTCAACCTATGTGTAATAGAAATATTGATTGAATCAGTACCTTAGGTATCGCCTTCTAGATCCTGAAGTTTGGCCTTTTGACTAAATTCAATTTTTTTTTTCATTTTGGAAAGAAGAAGGTAGGGCAATTGGGGTTAAGTAACTTGCCTAAGGTCACATGGCTAGTTTTGTGTTAGGTGTGGAGGCTACATTTGAACTCAGGTCCTCCTGACTCCAGAGCTGGTGCTCTATTCACTGTGCCACCTAGCTGCCCCAGCTGAATCCAAATTTTACTGAACAAATCTACTTCAAGCCACACATAAGGATCTAGAAGGCCACATGTGGCCTCAAGGTCAAAGGTTCTCCACCCTGACCATACACTACATTTCACAGACACAGAAAGAGTAACTGAAGTTTGCTCAAGGTCATGCAGATACTTAATCGAAGAGACAAAACAAGAATAAACAGACCCTGGCTGTCAGTTCAGTGAATTAGCCTTTATATTAAGCAATTATTGTAAGTTTAAAGGGTTTGTGATTTCCTCATCTACCTATTTACTCTCTGCCCATCACACAAGATGACATGCCCTGGAGTTGTTAAACCCTTTATCACAGGAACTTCAGTCCTAAAACCTCTCCAATCAAAGATTGGGGACTATTTTGACTGGACCCCAAGTCTCAGAAAAATCTACTTCATACTCTCCAGCCATCTCCCTTCAGTCTTGTCAATCACTTTGCCACAGAACAAGTATCTTTTCTTCTTTCCCTCTTCCATTTCACTTCCAGAAGTCATGGTCAAATCAATTCTGACCTTGTTCCTGGATGAGGTATCTACTTTCCTATGGCCCCATTCACCATCTATGACATTTTCTATACTAAAATTCTCCACCCTGGCTATTACCTTCATTTTTGCATGGTCTCCTAACATTAGAATGCAAGCTCATTGAGGGAAGGGATTAAATTTTGAGAGAAATGATTATTTCTCATTTAAATTAATAACCAATTATTAATCGAGATTAAGATTTTCCTTTTTTAAACTTTTTTCATTTAGAAATCGGTCCCTTGTATGTTATAGAGCCAGCATCCGAAGAACAGGGCTGATGATGAGACTGGACTGAACATTCTTCTCCATCTTTTTCGGGATGCCCCCAGCTGAGGAAGCTTAGTTTTGATTAAAGAGTAAAATGGATAGGATCTAGCTAAATTCCAGCCCACTATACTTTACTCAGACAGGCTGGGGGGGGAGGAGGGTTAGACTCCTTTTGTATAAAATGCCCAGTAGTGGGGCTTGAGAGATGAGCCTTTCTTTGTCCATGAGTGACATAATCAGAGTCACACCAAGCCCATCATCCCATTCTCTAATTATTAACCAATCAGAGTTGATGTCTACCTGCCAAGAACACCCACTCTTCTAAGGGTATACAAACATTAAGAAGCCTTAGTGAGAGGCCTTGGTTTATGAGAGAAAGCCAAATGATCATCCTTTCATTAAATATTCACTAGCCATAATTAATAAAATTATTAATTAACCAGAAATTATTTCTCTCAGCCTTTTCATACATCATGATTTACTTTGTATTTGTATTCCTGGGGCTTAGAAAATGAATAGAGCAGTGGACCTAGAGTCAGAAAGATCTAAATTCAAAATCAGTCACAGACATTTAATAGTTATGTGGCTCTTAGGGAGTAACTTTACCTCTCTCTGGCTCACTTTCGTCATCTATAAAATGGAGATAATATTAGCACCTAACTCCCAGTGTGGGTGTGAAAATAAAATGAGATACTATTTGTAAAGCACTTTTTTTATTTGATCCTTATGACATTATTGGTCGGTACTACTTTTATCTCCATCTTTCAGTTGAGGAAACTGAGTCAGGCAGAGGTTAAGTGACTTTCTCAATGTCACACAGCTAGTAAGTATTAGAGGATGATTTTGAATGCATGTCTTCCTGATTCCAGACATAACTTTTTATTCACTGTGCTACCTAGCTGTCTTTGTAACAAAAAGTGTAACTATTATTATTAGTAGTAGTAGAACTAGTAGTAGTAATAGTCATAGTAGTAGTGGTAGAAGTGGTAGTAGCAGGAATAGCAATAGTAGGAGGAGGAGGAGCGGTGGTAGTAGTAGTAGTAGTAGTAGTAGTAGTAGTAGTAGTAGTAGTAGTAGTAGTGCTTGACATATAATACTATTATTAAATTTTTTTTTTTCATTCATTCAGCTGTGCTGGAGAACTACCTCTCCCAAAATTCGTAGTTAATACTTGGAAGTTCTGTGAGAGCTATAAATGGATTGTCTAAGGTCACATAGACAATAAATGCCAAAGGCAGGATTTGAATCCAGGTGTTTCAAGCTTGAGGCCCAACATTGTCTCCAATATGCAATGATATCTCTATACATAAATCTTGAATAAAAAATAGCAGGTATTAATAAATGTTTCATTGAACTGAATGTATTTGGCCATTTAAAATAAGAGTTCACATTTGAGGTAACATGAATTGGTTGAAAGATTACTGAGGAGTTAGGAGAAATTTGTAGGTCTTGATCTGCTTTAGGACTACCGTATATACATTACTGAGTACAAATCATTACATCTTTTTGTACTTGAGTTTAGCTATTTATCATTAGATTGTTCCTTGAGGGCAAGGACTGTCTTTTATCTCTTTTTTGTAGCAGTGTCTGACACAAAGTTCTGTCCTTCATTTTTGAAGAGGGCCAATAACACCATGGGAGGAGGTCTTGACTTGGTGTGAATTGGATTTAAGTGAAGCAGAGTTCCACAAAGTCATCAGCCTTATTCTCTCTTCCAGAGTCATCCAAGTCCAGAGGCAAGACAAAAGTGAGGGAAGTCAGTGATGGGCTGAGATGCCAGTGTACGTCCTTGACATTTCAGTTATCTCACCAAGCTCTAAGCTCTCCGCAGCACTTGTTTCAGCCACTTTTATGGCTTTTGGACACATCATTCTCATCTGGCCATTCTACGGGTTTGTGTTGACATGGCTGGAGTAGACATGTCCCTGATTTATGGTATACACGAGGTGTTTAATTAATGTTTATTGAATTGTAAAATGAGGAAGAAGATTCAAGTTCATGGCTGAGAGGCCATGATGTACAGTGGAAAGAATATTTACTTTGGATTCCAAAGACCTGGATCCAAATCCCACTTCTGACACTACCTGTGAGACCTTGGGTAACCTCCTTGTCCCTTGGTTTCTTCATCTTAAAATAAGAACGTTGAACAGAGGATGGCCTCTGAAGTCTCTTCTAGCTCTAACTCTATGATCCTATGATTTCTAAAGTCCCTTCTAGCACCAATGTGCTTCTCTAAGGACTGAATCAACTTACATCCCCTTCCTTTCTGAGTCATAGCCAGATTAGCCAACAGGAACAAGAAAACTAAAAACACAAGTTTGAAGCCCAAGGCCAGAGATGGCAATGTAACTAAGTCAGAATGACTGAAAAACTCTAGACTGTTATAGTCAATGCAAACATATTCCATTCAGTCTCCAGAATGTGTATTTTACATTCACAACAAAATAAGTTTATTGTTTCTGGAATCAAGGAATAGAGAAAAATAACCTCTAAGTCTACGCCAACTTTATAATTACATTAAGCCATATTTTGGATCTAACCTGAGATTTAAAAATTTTTAAGTTCCTTCCTCAAAGGGCATGAACTGTATCTCTTTTTATCTCTCTGTCCTAGTACCTAGCTTTGAACAAATGAATGAAAAAGTACTTATTTAGAATTTACTATTTATGTGCCCCGCTGAAGCAGAGATGCAAATAAGAAATCCCTAAAGACAGAGCTTGCAGCCTTAAAGTTGCAGTTAAAATCTCATCTTCCATAGGAAGGTTTTCCCAACTCCTAATTCTAGTGTCTTCCTTATCTTAATTTACTTCCCATGTATCTTGCATATAGTTTGTTTTGTATATATTCATTTGCCTGCTGACTCCCCCATTAGATTGTAAGCTCCTTGAGGGTAGGGACTGTCTGCCTTTTTTTGTATTCATAGTGCCTAGCACAGTGCCCTATACATAATAGGGTCTTAATAAATGTTTACCAATTGACTAACTACACACAAAAGAGAGGGGTGTCCAGTGGAGAGACAAATAGTAGGAGCTTCATAAAGGTTTATGGAATTGTTGGGAAGTATACTTTAGATCCTGTGAGAATATTGAAGCATCTCCACCAACTATACAGTTCAATAGGCCAGTGGGAAACCATGATAATCAAATGCATATAACATATACTAATTTTATCCTGTAGATAGAGACAGCTTGGGACATGAGAGATAGCTGAAGTAAAGTCAGCAGAAACTTACCTGATGCTGTATAACACTTTGCCGTTTTTTGAAATCCGTAATAATTTGTTGTCTGTGGTGACATCGTGGAAGTTGGCACCCTTTTCATTGGCAAAGAATAAGTCTGGTTTCCAAATGGAGTCCAGCATTGATGGATCTAAATCCAAGGAGTCATCAGGGTATTCACTGTAAGCCAGTCGGGAATCATTCCACTGTTGTCTCAAAAAGATGTTCACTCTGTAGTCCTATAGAAATGCCACAGAGAAAGATGACTAATCCCCAACATTGACCATGAGGGACCTACTTAATCTTTTCCATCATTCCCAGAATTTCAATTTTGCATGTCAGCAATCCATGCATGCCTACACAATATCAACATTACCAGTGAATTCAGTTGGAACAACAAAACAAAATCTCTCAAGCCAACAGTACAACATCCATTACATTAAATCACTGAATTTTCTACCTTTAAAACTGGTATGCTGGTATGGTGTAGACATACCTCCAAGTTAACATTTCTCTGAAAGAGAAAACTGCTGCTAAAGAAATCAGCCCATGAAGGCAGGCAACTAAATAAATACAATAAGCATATTTTCCAAATCAGAACTGGTATGGCCTATGATCGCTTCATATAGGAGGATAAGAACCTACTATTTTATTTATATGCCAATTCCATGGAATAAGAGCTCCTTAAGGGAACCTTGACAAAGGAAGAATTCTGGTTAAAAGAACCAAGAGATCAATAATGTAAAAGCAAGAATCCCAAGCAAAACATTTCAAGAAATCTTCAAATTCCAATTAGCCTTATAGTCTCTTTTATTGTCTTGTCTAATTATCAGGCTACTTTAACATTTCTCTGGTGTTCTCTGCTATGTACACCTATGCATCTGGGTATTTCTTCAGAAGATAGTTTTTAAAACAATAAAAAAGACTGCAATTGTCCAAATAGAGTTTCTTCCAAATCTGAAAACATCTGGATCCTTTTCATAAAAATGGTTCTGAACTTAACAGATTATTTTTTACATTGATGGTCCTTCTTGTTTTGTCTGAAAAGTCTCTTCCATCAGGCAAATTTTCTGGAGATGTTGCTCTACTACAGACTAACTACTCAAAGGTATTGGGATATGGGAATTATCTCCTAATTTGACAGTCTAGGGGCAGTCTAATTCCCTGTGGGAAATTAAGCAGGATCATGTCTTGTGTCCAGTGATTATCTAATGCTGCCATGACAATTTTAAGCATAATCACTTTCTGTTTCAATCTGTTTCTCTATTCTATCATCTATCTCTCTATGATGTATTATATCTCTATCATCTGTCTATCGTCTTTATCTCTCACTCTATCACATAGCTACCCAGTTCTTTTCTCACTTTTTGTTTTCCTTCACAATGAAAAGGACACTTAGATTAGTCTTAGTATTCAGTCTTGCCTTATGCCATGGAGACTATATGAGGATAATCACTTATGCCTAAAGCCTATCTAAAGATATCCTTGGTACTGTGAAAATTATTAGGAGTATTAGGAGTGGTGGCTGTAGGAAACAGGTTATATACTTATCTGATGTCTGTTTGATCACCTGTCTTCTGGCCATTGTGCCTGATTTATTCAAAATTCCAAAATGCTAGTATTTACATACTTCTATATGTCAAAAGTATGGACTGAACTTGAGGTCAACAAATATTAATTATTTGACTGATCTAGGGTTATTTCAGGGTCTGATCAGTGATGCTCTTATTCCGGAAGGATGGTGTATGTGGTTCAGAAATAAGAAAAACATGTCCACAGAGAGAATTCCTCGAAGAAATGCAAGAGTATAGGACATGAGTTTGAGGTATTTCACTGGCTATGTTGAAAAATAGTCTTTTGACATGGAAAATTGATTAATTTTTTTTGTATGTCCCGCAAATTAAATCAAGTAGACTAACAACCCTAAACCAAGTGTAAACATTGTCTGAGTAGCTCCCTAGCAAGTCATTTGCCAAGTCCACAGCAGGGTTTCATCCAAGGTTTTTATATACTATGTTTGTGGTCACATTATGCACAGGAGGAGACAAAGCCTTTTAAACTGCTCCCAATGACTAGTTTCCAAATCCCACAAGGGGACCAATGGAACTTTGAATTTGTGCTGTGAATATGGAGGAGCCCTTGATCTCATGGGAAGCTAGTGGTTTGGCAATTTGTTGTGAGACAAGGGTGGGAGCATTAGAGGAACAGAGATCAATGCAGGAACATTATTCTTCTGTTTCCTATGAGGTTCTGCAGGCTTATACTGAGATACACAATGTAGTCAACTACATCACTGATAAAGAATGTGAGAGGGAACAGACAATTTAGAAAATCTTTTCTAAAAAAAGTTTTCACGATAGGTAGGCATCTGGTTACATTAGTCTGAGGTGTGTCTTTTTGGCAGGTATTCATCTAGTTTTCAATTTTGAGATTTGCACAAAGGAAAAAATGAGGCTGATTCTCTTGATTTACGAGGTGCTTTTTAATTGGGAGCACATGAGTGTCTTTCAGTTACAAGGTTAACACTAATTGGCTACAGATAAATTTAAAATATATGCATTTGTAGATAGGTGGTTATATATGTATATAAATATATATATGCTTATATGTCTATGTATATATATATATGTGTGTGTATATATATATATATATGCACACACAGATATACAAACAAATCTCACACATATATGTACTAAAAAATCAAGGTTTTGGATGAGAGGCAGAAAAATAGATTTTAATAAGATAGAGTTACTCTAGAAAATAAGTGAAATTCAACTTTTCTTATAACTAGGGGACACACACTTCCTTCTTCCAATATGCAGCCATTTAAAATGTTCTCAAATTGTGCAAATAATGATAAACATTAAACCAAAAACTGGACCTCTAAGTCAAAGCATCTCAAAAGCTTTCAGAATAGAGTATAGACACCCACATGTTTAGAGATCTGTGTGAATTCTCCAGAGACACTAGATAACCTACTGAAATCTATTACTATCCTAAGAGTCTGTGACTCTCTAATTTTGCTTTGCGGGTGTAAAAATGTGATAGAGTGCATGCATTTCCTTATATGACATCCCCAAACACAGGAGAATGCTTAAATGGGGCTTTAATTTTTCATTGTTTCTAAAGATGAAATATTGAATTGGGAAGTAAGTATTGAGCACCATGTTGAAATAGGTACCATGATTCCCTTTGAACTACATTGCATTCACTGGAAATAGATTCTACCTTGAATCCGTGATATGTTGTCTCACACTAAACTTTACTTCTCTCTTATTTATTCCCTCTTATTGTTTTTTTTTTTTTGGTCTTTTTTGGAGGGGGGGAGGATAATTGGGGCTAAATGACTTGCCCAAGGTCACACAGCTAGTAAGTGTTAATTGTCTGAGGCTGGATTTGAACTCAGGTCCTCCTGACCCCAGGGCTGGTGCTCTATTCACTGTGCCACCAAGCTGCCCCTGTTCCCTCTTATTTTATCATAATGTGAATCAGCCCTTAATGAAACAATCGTATCGTGTATTCATTATTTTTCCAACTATGGAACATGGAAGAATAGACCAAGGACAGGCTTTGGATGCAGAAAGACATGGATTCAAGTCCTGTTTTAACATAGTAGCTGCCTGTTACTGGCAAGTCATTCAGCACCCCCGGGCAGCTCTACAAGACTGAGTTATTGGGGAAGTTGCCTGTGTATAGTGTCTATACCAAAAGTTACTCACAGGGACAGCTAGGTGGTGCAATAAATAGAGCAGTGGCCCTGGAGTTGGGAGGACTGAGTTCAAATCCAGACTCAGATACTTAACACTTACTAGCTGTGTGACCTTGAGCAAGTCACTTAACCCAAATTGCCCTGCCTTCTCCCTTTCTTTAAAGACAAAAAAACAACAAAAGTTACTCACATTTTTTTATGTCAACCTCAGCTGTAGCAGTACTCCCGTACTCTACTGACATTTTGTATCAGATTTAGCAATTAAGATGTACAACTATTAATAATAATAGCCAATACTTATATAGTGCTTTCGATGGTCTAGGCATTGTGCTGCTTTACAATTATTATTTCATTTGATCCTCACAACATCTTCTCAAGTGATCCTGGGAGGTAGGTGCTATATTATTATTCCCATTTTACAGATGAGGAAACTGAGGTAAAGAGAGGTTAAGTGGTGACCAATGTCACACAGCTAGAAAGTTTTTGGGGTGAGTTGAATTTGGATTGTCTTAACTCCAGGCTTGGTGTTCTTAAGTCATCTTATAACATTCAGTGAACAATTCAGTCTTAAAATAATTTTTCCTTTTTTCTGTATCACTCAGTACTTCTTCAAACTGAACTGCATGGTTATTACATTGCAATTATATTGTCTTGCAAAAAAGGTCCTTGTTGTTTCATATGTGGATCTTATCTTTCCAATGAGATTGTAAGGTTTCCAGGACAAGAACTGTGTTCATTCTCCTGCATTGCCCAGCAGATTGCTGAGTTCTCTTTTTAACTAGAGAACATGATTTTCCTCATTTCCAGTTTGTTAGCCTCTGCTAGGGCAAAATCAGTTTGAATTAGTGGTTTGTGGGAAGTTGTCTCTTATGGTAAGTATAGTCATTAGCATTATATTTTTAGCTTAAAAATCATGTTCAACTTATACCCTAGATCACCTTCCATGCTACAATGTGTAGTATATTCTCATTTCTTACTGGTGAAGTAAAAGATTGCAAATTTTGCTTTCTGCTACCACTGAAGAGTACCATTTCTATTGCAAATATGGGAGAATATATGGTGCTCCAGCCATATGTCCTTGGGTGCAGAGGGAAGAAAGATTACTGTCATGTCAAATCCTGAGTATTCTTTGTAATTAAAGATCAAATCAGATGCTATCAAACTCCATGCTGTCTACTATGCAATAGTATCCAGGAAGATACCCATATATTCCTTAAACAGGCAGGGTGGTTTGTCTTAGGATTGTCTTTTGTTCATCTGCTCCTATACTTTTTGGACCTCTGAAACACCTATGTATGCTCTGGGGGACTTAACCTTATAATTTTTGAAAACTCTGCCATAGGGCCTACTGTCCTGAAAATATGGTGTGGCCAGCTCTAGTTTGCCAGCCCTTGTAATGCTTTACATTCTGTCCTGGCCATCTTCTTGCCTTTTACCCTCTTCCCCCCACTTCCGTATCCTGCTATTTGTTTTCAGCTCTGGAATGATAACTAAACATATATGTGTAAGATATTTTGCTAGATGGTATATTATCATTAAAATGCTCACAAAACAAAGAATGCCAGGTTTGTTGGTACAACAATAAACTCTTGGTAAATATATCTGCTCTCATTAGCTATGAGAAATGACAATAAAAACTGACCTTTAAAAATTATGCATGTTTATTAGTCTTCTTTTTATTGATCCCTCACTACCATTTTGAGCTTAGAAGTATAATTTGGGACTGAGCAAAGCTCCTTTGATTGCTACAAGCACAGAGTCATCTAGCCACAGATTTTCTTATTCCCATCCCTTGATAACTTCATGAGGCCATGAATGTTTTAGTTAGAATAATATACACACCATCATAACAATCCATTAGAAATGCATTCTTTGGACTAAAAAAAAAGCCCATTGGCAGGGTTTTCCAACCCTCATGTGAAAATTTCAAAGTTAAAATTTCCATCTAATATAAAAGTACCATGGGTGGCAGCTCCACCATTCCTTTCAGGGAGATTTCTGCTCAACATTTAAATGGCTAATTGGACAGTATCAAAAGTGTTCTCAGGATCAAAAACCTTTGCCCCACACCCACATAAAAAATCTTTGCCACATTTCTGAAAACAAAAATCCTTAGACTTCACCTTTGTAAATTTCATTCTAGTGTGGAGAAATGCCAGGATGGTTGGAAATGAGCTCTTGCAAATGCAGAAATTTTCTGCCATCAGGAATTTTATCTGATATCAGGAATTTTATCTGATATCAGGAACCTTATTTCTGGGGCTTCAGAACCACAAGACAAGAGGAAAGATTCATCTCAAAGATTTTAGAACTTTGAATATGTACCTGTTATTATCAAGTGAAAACACCAAGAAATCACCTAAAATAAATCAGACAACCCCAAAGTTATAAATAATGCTGTCTCTGGGTTTTTGTGATTTAGCTCCTAGGATTTGGTCCCTGGGAGATAATGTGTGTGAAGTGGTTGATGAACCTTACAGTCTTATTGAAGGGTCAGTCATCATTATCGTTATTATTTCTGATCAATTCTTCCGAAGATGAAGGCTTTAATAAAATCATTCATTTTAGATCTACAGTGTTCAAAGATCTTTCATAGTTTTATGGTCTATGAGACCTTTTAAACTGTTCAAGCTGTTTAAAATTTAAACAGTTAGCAAACATCTAAAGTGACATCATGAAGGCCCACCATGACCTTTCACAAAGAGAAAAAAAGTGGAGGTGGGAGTAGGTACTAGCGCCAGACAGTACACTGAACCGGAAGAACATAGTATTAAACCCATATAACCACCCTCATGTTTTTATGAGGGTTTGAACAATGTCTACTTTTACCATCCCTTTCCTAGGGTGCAGGAGGACCATACCTTTGATTTAGGGCAGAAATTTCATTTTTGAAAGCAAACCTTTTCATTTCATATCAAAGCCACAATTGGGAAAAAGAAAAAAAAATGAGTTTTAAAAGCCAGATGAACTTCGTCACAAGAAGGCAGGGGAGGAAGCAGCATAGGCATCTCTCCTTTTGCCATGCAACTCAATTTCTTCTAAATAGCAAAGTAGATGTGCCACTGACACCGGGCATGGGCAACATTTTCAGAATACTTTAGAAATGGCCATCATCAAGGGCACTTCCCTAAGTCTTTAGGAAGCAACTCAGCAGCCCATTGTCTAACTGCACCTCCAAACACCTGCAGATATTGCAAATAAAGGAAAACAAAGATACCGACAGCTTCTGTTTTTATTGACTTAAATGTGTAGCCTTCTTGCGTTGATGAACATTGAAAAGGTGCACATTTACATATTTGATAGACAGTAAAATGCAATGAGGGGATTTAATCAAAGCAATGAAAGTCTACTTAATGCAATCAGCATTAGGTCGTGCAAATATTGTCATTGAATGCCATCATGTGAAGCCAGTGATGAAATTGAATAGGGCCACTTCCAATTTGGTCCCTTTTTCTGTAGGATAAGAGCAATGGGCAGAGACTGAAATTGAATGCCAAAGCTGCCTCATTTCTTTCAGTTTCTTGGGTGACCCTTATGAATTCTTGAGGGAGGTATATATTGGGTAGCAGAGACAGAGCTGGAATTGGAACCAGAAAAACATGGGTTCAAATTCCAATGCTGACATATACTGGCTCTGATATATGGGCAAGTCACTTAACTTTTTAGTGCATGGAGACCTTAAGTTGTATTGATCTGCAGTGGTAGAAGAAATTTGTTGTTACGGAGATCCCTATACTAATAAAATCACAAGTGCAATCCCTTTCCCTGTGACACATTTAATGCCTTAACAGAAATAAATCTTATTTGGTTTAGAATTCCTAATAACTCATTTCCTCTTAGAACTCTTTCCCCATCTTTTTTTTTCTTATTCCATGATTTTTGTATTTTAAGGTAATATTAACAATCCTGTTTGTGAGATGCAAAGTATTCCTGTGGTAAAGCTGAATTCATCCTTTTTCATTTCTAGAATCCCTTCCAAGAATAATAATTCATTAAATGATACATACCCTAGCAACCTAAAAGAAATCATTCACATTTCCCAAAGATGAACTCTTTGCTTCTCACAATCCAGTACCAACATAATTTATTTTATGTTTTCCTATAATCCATCCTAATATTTTTTCAAGATGTGAATTGGTTTGGTTTTTAAACTATCAAGCAGGAAAGAGCACTGGTTGTGGAGTCAAGAGGACCTGAGTTCAAATTCAGACTTAGACATTTACTAGTTGTAAGACTTGGGCAAGTCATTTAACCTTTATTGCCTCCAATAAATAAAATATCAAGTAAGAATCTTGCTATTTTATAGGGTTTTAAAAATATGAACTCCTTTAATGTCCCAGGGCCTAAAAAACATTAGCCCATAAGCAAAAAAAAAAAGGTATTTTATTAAAGATCTAAAATTCAACCTACAACTTCTAGTATTAATTGTGTTTAGATAATGTATTTTTGTGACCATATATCTCATGACACTATAACTAAATGGAGGAAGAAGAAGTCTTTTTAACCTGTCTGTAAAGGTGGCTTAATATAGTTTACTGTCTTTAATGGATTGGGTGTCAAAGAATTTGAACTGAATCCTAGTTGTATTACCTACTACCTGTATGACATTGCAAAATCATTTAAGCTCTCTATGCCTCAGCTTTCTCATTGTAAAATGAGGGAGAAGGCCTAGGTCAATCCACGAAAAGTATTTCTTAAGTGCTTACTATGTGCCTGGCACTGTGCTAAGCAGAGGGGGTGGAACCAAAGAAAAAGTTCCCAGAAGGAGCTTATGTTCTATTGGGAGAGAGAATATGCACATATGCAGGTATATGTAAGATATATACAAAGTGGATGCAAAGTAACCTTAATGGGGAATGCACTAAGAGCTGGGAAGATTGGGAAAAGTGTTTCAGAAGTTGATGCCTGAGATAAATCTTGAAGGAAAGAAGATAGGGATTTTAAGAGGCAGAGATGGGAAGGGAACATATAGCAAATAAGGTTATCAACACAAAGCATGGAGATGGAAGGGGGAGTATCATGTTTAAGAAACAGCAAGTAGGTCAATATGGCTGTATTGTAGTTGTGTGGAAGAGGGTCTGAAATAAGAAGTCAGAAAAGTACAATGGGATAGATTGCGAAGAGCTTTAAATGTCCCAAAGAGGAATTTATATTTGGTCCTAGAGATAATAAGAAGTTTATTGTGCGTGCGTGTCTGTGGAAATAACGAGAGATAATGTCCAAGGTGACTTTGAATATCCCTGGAATCTCTAAACTTACATTCCTATGATTTTGTATTTGTTTTATTTTTGAAAAAGCTTGTGTGTATGGAAAGTTACAGTGGCCTACATCCTCAGCTCTACCAGCAGACTAAATCCGAATAAACGTTAGCCAGAGAGGTCAATGTAAAAACAAGAGAAAATGTATTTATAATATTTTAAAACTTTAGTGTTGTCCCTTAATATGGAAATTTAAAACTTCTTTTGTGTTGTTGTCATATCATCAATTAACAAACATTTATTAAGGATCAACTATGTGCCAAGCCCAATTCTAGAGACTAACTAAAGTAACTTCCATAAAATTTTGCCTGTTTTTCTTTTATCTTCAATTCAATTGCATTTATACATCATAGTAACATCTTCCTCCAATTCCTCATGCAGATGACCCTAGGCCCTTAAGAAATAAGACTGAAGATTACATTCAAAGTAGCCAAGTGATATAGTGGATAGAACACTGGGCCTGGAGTTGGGATGACCTAAGTTAAAAATCTGGCCTCAGACACTAGCTATGTGACCTTGGGCAAATTCTGTCTGCCTCAGTTTCCTTAACTTTAAAATGGGGACAAAAATAGCACCTATCCCAGCGTTGTGAGTCTCAAATGAGATAATATTTGTAAAGAGCTTAGCATAGCACCTGGCACTTAATAAATGTTTCAGGTATGGGTCCAAAAATGGATTGCAATCTGTGGTCTGAGAACCAGTCTAGCTAAATTCAGAGAACCTCATCATTAATAGGCAGAGAAGGAACATCCATTCTGAGAAAATAACAGATTATTGAAATATTGAAACATGGAAGTATAGGTGATAAAAATTAGAGGGCACATCACTGGAGAGTAAATAATGTGTTCCCTGGAATCTTGACATGACACACTTTGCTCCATAATGGAATAGCAATGTAAGTCTGTCTTTGGGAAGCAAATTAATTTAATACCAAAGGCAGCCTGTACTTCTTGCAGGGATTGAATTATAGTGAAGCCTGCATGTCTTAAACTTCTATCACATCTATAAAAACCTTCCTATAGCTTGGACTCCAGGTTTATTCAGCTAACTAAAATATTCATAAATGTGATTCTTCATTGCTAGCCAATCTTTCTTAAATCTAGTCAAGCTTTTGTTCTCAAAAGACCTTTAACTGATTGGGCTATATTTTTTAAGCTTTAGCCAGAACTTACAGTCTTTTAGTAAACTATATACGAGGATAAACAGATCCTCGTGAATGGGAGCTGAACAGGAACTTGGCACTCAGCACAATCTCTCCCAAGCTCTTTACTATCCTACAGTGTACTCCTTCACAAGATGGCTTCAACGGTCAGTCCCACTCACCATTGTAGTTTCTGCTATTGAACCAAAGCTGTTGATAAATATGTTGCAGGTAACATTTACAGGAGGCCCTGCAAGTTGAACAATAAATAGAAAAAATTGACAGGTTGTGTTCATGACATACATCAAGTATTGTTTTTTTCTTGCCCGTGGTTTTGTAGCACTTACCATTGTGGTCTCTGTGACTGATCCAAAACTGTTGATAAAAATATTGCAAGTAACGTTTACTGGAGGACCTGTGGAATGCAATAAGAATTTTGCAATAGACATTGAGCCAACAGGAAAGCCCCACCAACATCTGTGCCTACTGGTGGAGAGAGGTGGACATAACAAAGAAGACAGTGAGTTTTCAAGTGCAGAGGCCACTGAAAGGAATATAACTAAAATGTCCATCACTCTTTTAGATTAGAAAATTCATCAGTAACAATTGTGTACCAAGAAATATTCTGAAAAAAATTGAACTAAAGGTACTTTGTGTGTCATTGCTGGGAAAGTTTGGCAGAAATCAGGTTACATAGCTCCCCTTTTATGTACAGTCATGCTCCTTGGTCATAAAGATCATTAATATTATCATCAATTTGAAATTTGTTGCACATTAAATACCCCCAATGCAGACGTAGCAGTAACATAGCACTAAGCTGTCAACCAACAGCTCTTTTGGTGAGAACTAAGAAAGCATGTCTGCTTCTGGATACCACTATAAATGGGCAAGGGAATGCTATGTAAAGAAATCTGAACTTAGTTCATTCAACAGCACTAAATAACTGCCTACATATAAAGGAATAAAAGCAAACTTTAAGGAAAAAATGAAATTAAAATAGGATTTAAGAAAACTTTAAAAGCAAAAACCGAAGTATCTTAAGAAATTAACAAATTGGTGTAGTGTGTGTAAGACACTTGTCTTGCTGACTGATGATATGAGGCACAAGGCTGGGGTGCTTTGTAGTGCTTGTGAAGCTGGCCCTTGGTGAATCAGAAACTATGCCCTGCCTGGTCTTCTCTCCTTACACTCAAAGATAAGTTTGGCAGTGTCTCTTAGTATTATTTTTTCTTTCCCCCTTTTGGTCTACAAGTAATTATCTGTTTATTTCATGGTATAGTTCTTTGCTAAGGGGGATACTATTTGCTATCAATGATTTTTTTCTTATGGCTTTTGCAGAAGACTAAATTATAGCAGTGAAATACTCATTTTTTTAAATTCATTTGCTCACCCCAGCAGGAACTTCCCTCTCCTTATTCACCAAGGTACAATACCTACTACCATATCTGACCCAGATGTCCCTGCTTCTAGAGGTCAGTGCTTCTAAATGGAACTGAACTTGGTACAAAGTGTTCCTAGAAGGTTAGCCAAACCAAAAATTATTCATAGTTTTTCTGAAGTCTACTGCTCCATATTAGGCACTCAAATTCAGAGCAGACAGCATTGGTCAAGGCAGCCTATTGGACTGACATACACCAGAAGCACAATGAGTCAGGGAGCATGCAGGGAAAGTCTTGGTAAAAGGAAAATGGTTGTCATTTTTGCTTTCTTAGAATAAGTGGCCCACCTAGAGTGAGGAAACATATTTTGGTAGTTGAATGTTTTGGAAGTCTCAAAATATTAGAAAAACAATTCATTCCCACCATTTTCTTTCTCTTTTTTTCTTCTTTCAAAACGCATTTGAGCAATAGTAAATGTAAATGGAGTTTTTTTTTGTTTTTTTTTTTTTTTGGTATTTCAAGATTCCACAGCTCTCTTTGGTACCCTCCCCAAAATCCAGATGAATCTTCAGCTTGGTGGTTGGTATGTACCTTGTCTACATTTTTTTCTACTTATTTCCTTTTTGAAATATTACCCATTTAATAGTTTCACTTTCTTCAAAATTGCTAATTGTAAAGCACCGTATAGTAGATATATACTCTTCTGCCTACCTTTCTGTTTTCTAGCTAAATGTTATTTGAGGAGGTAAGTTGAAACATCAAGACATGAAAAATTGGGTTGTAGCTCATTTCTTCTCCCTTCCTCAATGCTAATTTTTTGGGGTGATTGCCAGTAAAGCAAATTTAAGAAAAACTAATGACAAATTCATATAATGTTATTGAGTCAAAGTGAATAAAAATAAAACAGAAAATAAGAGTAGAAAAGGAGAAATAGTTCTTTTAGAATAGTGTTTCTGATATTGTCAAATTCTAACTCCTATTTGATCTAGTATACATAATGTCACAAAATATTAGTGAAAAATTAGATTTTAATAGCTGAAAATTAAAATAAGACTTTTGTAGAAATCTATGTAAGTCAGGTATCAAGTTCTTGTCTATTCTCTTGTATTATTTTCTATGATAAATAAAAAGACATATTTGGGCTCTTTGTATTAGATAGCCAGGCCACACAAGACAAATACAATGGATGGTGATCAAATTTCAGATGATGATGAAAGCTAATGAATGTCAGAAATTAAAAAAAAAAACCTGCCATTGAAGGTAATTTTTTTTTTTTACCATAACAAGATGGGAAGGGATGTCTGTCATCTAGTTCTTCAAGAATTATCCAACAAATGTTATTGTGCTAGCCTTCCGGATTCCATGACCAGCAGGATGGCAGACTAGATGCTTTCTCTGATCCCCATGACATTTTGAAACATTCCAAAATAGAAATTATACATCAAAGATGAAGCACTTTCAGCTGTTTCCATGGTCTAGGGCACCCAAAATAAAAAAAAGAATTTGTTTTTGGTTTTTGGAGGGGCGGTTGGGGTTAAGTGACTTGCCCAAGGTCACACAGCTAGTAAGTGTTCAGTGTCTAAGGCTGGATTTTAACTCAGGTCCTCCTGACTCCAGGGCCAGTGCTCTATTCACTGTGCCACCTAGCCACCTAAGAAAGAAAATTTTAACAAATCAACTAATGTCTGCCCTACGCTCACTCAGACCCCTTCACCCACCACTATGACAGCTCTAAAAGGGTGAATCTAACTCCACCACTCTTATTTCTCCCCTTCTCTGGACTCATACAAGTATGACTCTAATGAAGACCCTCATGAGCTCTTTTTAGACTATAACGCTATCCTTCTAATACATGTATATATGATATTATTCGTATGTGGCTGATGCAGGCACGTGTTTGGCTTGGCTATACATATTTGTAATGGGGTTTCTTTTTCTTGCTTTATCAGTAGGTGAGAGGGGTAAACAGAATTTGAAAGGGAAAATAAAATAAAATTCAATTTTTAAAAGCTACTTTGGGGGCAACTAGGTAGCACAATGAATAGAGCACCGGCCCTAAAGTCAGGAGGACCTGAGTTCAAATCTTGACACTTACTAGCTATGTGACCCTGGGCAAGTCACTCAACCCCGATTGCCTTTCCCTCCTTCAACAAATAAAAAAACAAAAAAAAGCATATTTCTCATTTTAGCATTTATATGATGAAAATACGAATGCTTCTCTGTTGCCTTCTGCTTCAAATCCAAATTTCTTAGCTTGCCTTCCCACATCCTCCACAATCAGGTCCCAAACCAACTATGCACCTCTAATTCCTATTACTTTCTGACATGAAGGATTTGTTCTAGTCTGTGAGATTTCTCTCACTGACTTCTCCACATGCTAAATTAATTCCACATCTTGCCTTTGTTTGCAATGTTCCTTAGTCTTGTATGCCCTTGTCCTAAGCTCAAGAATCTTTTCTCTACAACCCATGCCCCACATAGCTGCCAAAGTGGCATGGGTCTAGTCATTTTACTCTCCTGTGCAAAAAGTTTCAGTGACTCCTTCTTACCTCTGCAATAAATTATAAGTTCATCTATTTGGTGTTTAAAATCCTTCACAATCTTTATATGTCACCTTCCCTTTCCAGGGTCATTACATATTCATGCACTCCAAGTTCCAAATTATCTGTTCTATTTCTTTTCCTCATGTTCAATATTACATCCCTTGTCTCTATGTCTAGAATACACTCTCTCTTTAGGTCCAATTTTTTCAGACTTTCCAATTTCTTTGAAAGCTCCATTCAAATTTCACCTCCTACTGAAGATTTTCCTGTATTTCTTGATCACTTCTTTCAACTTCTGGTACCTTGTATGCACCTCAAATCACCTTGAATTTTGTATTTACATATGTACATATTATTAACCCTCCCTCTCTATAGAATGTATGTTCCTGATGGCAGGGACTATTTTGTTTTTGTATTTGTATCTCAGTACAATGCAAAGCAATTTGTTGCCCCTGATAGGACCTTAATACATTTCAAATTGAAATGATGTGCTTCATCCTTGGAATCCATGCCATGGGACAGACAAGGGTAAGAATGCTTTACAATGTGAAACTCTAGGTAGTTCCCCAAATAAATGCTTGTAGGAATCAAACCAAATCATTCTTACACTGATTTATATTGCAAGATAAAAGTTAAAAATCTTCAAAGATTTATAACTTAATCTGTGTAGGCAACTCCCTCTAAAGATGTATATCATAATCCCTTTGTATATTAATAAATAGTTTAATAGATATTTATTCACTGATTGATATCTATCTATCTCTATCTCTATCTCTATATCTATATCTATGTATATATATATATGTGTATATATATATATATATAAATTGGAAGTTCCTTGAGGTTAGGAAGCCAGTCTTTTACTTCTTTAGTAAATACTTTCAAGACTTAATACTGGGTAAGTATAGATGTTCAACAAATATTTTGCTGAATCAAAAAATATTTGATTAACTTAATGACTGAATGCTGATTAATACCCTCTCTGTAGGGTAACAGTGACATATCAGCCTGTATCTATATCTACAGAACTCTTAATGTATATTTCTACATCGATTTCAAAATCCATAGTTATATCTTTTCTCTAGGACTGTCATTTTTAAAATATTTTATTTTTCACAATTGAATGGAAAAAATTTGTAACATTTGTTTTTTTTTTTTTAATTTTGAGTTCCAAATTCTTTCCTTTTCTCTTTCCTTCCCATCTCCTCTCCCTGATATGGTAAGCAATTTGATATAGGTTTACATGCATAATCATGCAAAATACATGTCCATATTAACCATGTTTAAAAAAAAGAACAAAAAAACTTGCAAAATAAAATGAAGAATATTATGCTTTGATCTGCATTTGGGCTCTATCTTTTATTTCTCTAGAGTTGGATAGCATTTTTCATCCTAAGTCCTTTGAAAATGTCTTAAATCATTGTATTGCTGAGAATAAATTAGTCAATCACAGCTGATGATCATACAGAATTCCTCTTACTGTGTACAATGTTCTGGTTATGTTCGTTTTACTTTTTATCTGTTCATATAAGTCTTTCCAGGTTTTTCTGAAATCATCCTGTTTGTTCTTTCTTATATTACAATAATATTCCATTACAGTCGTACACCACAACTTGTTCAACCATTCCTGAATTGAAGGACAGCCCCTGTAGAGTTGTTATTTCTAAAGGGATTTATTCTCTGTAATGGAATCATTGTTATAATCTGCTATAATCGTCTTTCTTTTTTATTGAATGGAAAAGATGAAAAGAACAACTGGGGTTCTATATAAGCAAATCACATATGTACACACATATTGACTGAAGGAGATTATGGATGAGCTCCTTTGTTGAAAATAACAGTCCAATGTTGGTATCATAAACCACTTGAAGCTATTAATTCATCATAGGTATGAATTTTGGAGGAGAGTATTGCAATTTATTTCTTACATTTCTAAAAGTTATCTTGAAATGTACTTAATTTTTATAACATGAAGAAACTTCATCTTGGTTCAGAAATCAAAGTTTGCTCAGGTGTTTAGATTAACAGGGATACGGAATTTCCGTGTGATTTCTGGAGATTGTGTTTCTATATTTGCAGAAAACCAGATTTATTCTTTTTTTTTTTTTAAACAATTGGGGTTAAGTAACTTGCTTAAGGTTACACGGCTAGTCGTTATTTATGCGTGGGTGCTCATTTTCTGAGGCCGGATCTGATCTTGGGTCATCCCAACTCCGAGGCCGGTGCTCTTACTGAGCCACCTAGCCGCCCAAACCAGATTTCTTCTGTTTAGTTTATTGCTACACTATTTGTGTCCTAAGGCATGTCATTGAGAATCTTGTTGTGAATAAATACAGTGATAAACACATGTATCTATTTTGCTACCATTCGATATCTTTGACTCCCACTGGGGGAAGATTTGTGTACCATGAGAGAATTTCTCTGAAATAAGAAACTCAAAATATCAACAGGAAAGAAAAGCAGATATAAAATACTTTTAAACTATCTTGGAAGAAAGGTTTTTGCTAAAGCTTTAGTTTAAGCCATAAAAAGACTCTCCACGCAAAACATTTCCCCTACATTCAGATTGCCTGAACTTCCACTATTAGCGTCATTCCTTTTGGTTAAGACATTTAAGACCCTAAACAAAGACGATGAAGCAAGGAGGTACTCAACCAAGAAAGGGAGTAAGGTAGGGCTAAAGATGAAATGTAGAAGGTGGGCATAAAAGTTGGACTAGAACAAAAAAGAAGATAGAAAGTAGCTCTTAGAATTAGTCCAGTCCAAACCCTCCCCCCTGCCATACACACCTTGGGTTTTTTTGTTTCGTTTTGTTTTGTTTTGTTTACAGATAAGGCAACTGAGATTCAGAAATGTAAATAATTTGTTCAAGGTCACACAGGTATTGTATGGATGTGATAGAATTTGAATAAAAGTTTTTGCTTCAGATTGAATGACATTCTGCATTCTTACACATGTAGCACACTATCTTCCATTCTGAAAGTGGTACAGAAAAGTACTACTAATAAACTGAAAATTTGTACCTGACTGAAAATTTGTATCTGGTTGAAAAATTTTCCTGGGACTGATTCTGTGAGAGGATTTCAGAAATGATAATCTCAATATCTTGAGGTCAGTAATTACTGGACTCTCTGATAGTGGATCCTCTTAAAAATTCAGTACTCTGGCTATGTCCTTCTATGTCCTCAAGTAATATTTTCCCCACCTAATGTGATCATGAATATACCAGAAAGGAGCTAATACTTCATGGAGAAATACCTTATTGTAATGACCAGAAATCAGAGTTCACTAAATTCTAGGGAGGGTATTCCTTTCAGATTGTGACAATTTTGATGATGGAAAGGGGCAACAAAAACAACAGCAATGATGGTAGCATCAAAAGAAAGAAAAAGAGGAATGATAAGAATGATAACTAGAATGAGACCAAGGATGAGAAGAAAAGAAGGAAAAGAAGAAAAAAAAAACAACAAAACAAAAAGTGCAAGAACAAGATGAACAACAGTAGAACAAGACCATCTAGAATAAGAACAAAAACAAAAAAATGAGAATAAAAACAAGAAAAAGAACAAAGACACAAAGAATAAGGAGGAAAAAAGGAGAAGCATGAGGAGGAAGAAAAGAATGAAGAAATTTCTTACCATTAGCTTTCCAGTGGAGATGGAAAAGAGAACAAAATACTTTTTTTGACTGCCACTTGTTTTCTGAGAAGTGGGGAAGAAAACTAAGAACCTAATATAAGGAGAAATGGAGAGACTTCTGCCAACTCAAAGCCAAAATTCCCTGCATTTTCTCAAAAGGTGTAGCATTAAATAAGCTGAAAACCTTATCTGATCCCGAAGCTATAAAGACTATAGTTGTCATTGAGGAGTAGAACTAAGAGCAGCTGATTGACTATTGACCAGCTGAAATCCTGAGTGTAGTGAAGAGCCAATCCCACATCACTGAAGAACTCTGCTTAACAATGGCATCACTTATCCAACAAAGACTCTTTGTCCACCAGTGAACTTTGTACAGATGGTTCCTAAGAAAGAGAAAGGAGTTCAATACCCAGTTTCTGAATTCTGCAATACCCTGGCTACATAGATTTCCTGATATGTATGCTCCTTAATCCTGGAAAATTAAGTGTTCACCTATTCTCCCACATGAGCATGGGGAGTATTAATAAGATAGTGTACCCCTAAATGAGTGAAATATTATGTGGTCGTTAATCTCATTTTGCCTTCTATTGAATAAATATTGTTCATTGAGCATTAATAGATTCATCTTGGTTAATTCATTAATGGGAAATAACACTGGTGGGAGCCTTTTTTTTTAGATATAGTGTAAGTAAAAACAGCAGGGTTATTCTTAAAACCCTCAGAGTAGTGAGTTGAAAGTAACAACTGCCCTCTTTCTGAAGGGTCCACAATCTTCTGTCATTACAGGATCAAGTCAAGGAGTGAGGGGAAAGACTAACCAGTCCAGAGGGAAAAATAGAGAAAGGCTAATACTTCCCAAGATATTTCAGATAAAAGGTCTGGGATGACAACAGATTTGAGACCAGATACCTAGCCAAAAGACTCACTACAGAATCTTTGGATGTTAGAGCTGGAATGGACCTTTGAGATCCAAACCTATCATTTTACAGATGAGGAAACTGAATTCTAGAGAGGTGAAATGACTTATACAGTCACACTAGACAGCAAACAGGCTAGGACTAAAATGGCAGTCTCCTGACAAGTTTTCCACCAGCCTTTATGCTTTAACGTGATACCTTTTAAACATGAGCATATTGATAAAGTAGTACCTCTACAATGCTATACCACTGCTTTTTCATTCCTAGCCCTATGATCAGCAAGTAAAACATGCTATCACACAAGCATCTGATAAAAATGAGTTTTGGTATTTTTCATAGCACACAGATCAAATTTGCAAATGAAACAAAGTTGGGAGGGATGGCTAATATCTTGGGTGATCGAGTCAGGATGCCAAAATATCTTGACAGGCTAGAGCATTAGATTGAATGGGGGAAAAATCCAATGGGTATAATTATAAAATCTTATATGTAGGTAAAAGAATAACTTCACAAGTACATGATATGGGAGGTTTGGTTAGAGAGCAATTGTTCTAGAAGGAAAATCTGACTGACTTAGTAGGCCTCCAGGTCAAGATGAGTTAGCAGTGGGATATGACAGCTAATAACATTTATGTACTCTTGGACCACATGAAAACAGATTTATCATTCAGGAATAAGAATAGGCCCATAATACTCTGTTCTCATTAGACTTCATCTGGAGTATTGTGTACAGTTTTGGCTGACACAGTTTAAGAAGGACATTGGTAAGTTGGATAGCATCCAAAATAGGGTGACCAGTCTACAGGAAAGGCTTTGAGTCCATGTTCCATGGGGATTAGATAAAGACTATGGGCATGTGTAGGCTGGAAAGATAAGACTTGTGAGAGATGTGATAGCAGTATTTAGGTATTTGAAGGCTGTCACATTAAAAAAAAAAAAGAATTATTTTGTCTGTCCCTGGGGGGTGGGGTGGGGCAGAAACAGACACAAAAGTTGAAAGTTGCAAAGATGGAAATTTAGGTTAAACATTATGGGGAAAAAAAACACCAACATGAAAACTGCTAATTCTGAAAAGTGAAATGGACTGTTTGGAAATTTGTTATAGTCCCTCTCCCCCGGAGGTCTTGGAGCAGAAATCAGCTGATCACTTGTCATGTATATTATAGTGGGGCTTCCTTTTGTGTTTGGATTCACTAATAATGTCCCTTCCAACTCTCAAATTCTCTATGATGATGTCATAAGCTAACAGGAATACAGCTTTAAATCTGAAAGGAATAATGCTGGCTATTTAGCCCAATCTCTTTATTTCATAGATGAAGACAAGTAGACCCAGGTAGGTTAAATGACTTGCTTAAAACTGCATAGATATAAGAATTTTAACCTAGGTCCTCTGACTCCAAATCAGAATTCTTTCAATTATAACTAAAGGAAAAGTAATATGGAAGTTGCCATCCGGTGTTTTTTGCAGAATTAGTTCATATCTTGCTATTCATAGCAGAATAGTAGCAGTGGTAATATGCATCTGGCATCACGCAAAATTATCCCAAATATGAGCCCAGTAACTGTTCCTATGACTTCACTTTCACCCTGGTAACAGAAACTGTATTTAGTTTTCTAATAACTGTTTAAAGACAATTGCTAATCATACACTTACGTGTTATCCTCATATTATCAAAACTCCTCAACTTTTTCAGTTCTGCATTAAGCAGCAGGAAAAGAATGATCAATATCAGCTGAAAAATGTCACTCAAGACGAATGCCATTGGTCATTAGTGATAAGTTTCCTCCCCCTCCTTTTCACAATCTCTCTTTTCCAATCTTTTTCAAACGTCATCTTAAAACCCTTTGAGAGCAGAGGGTAATGCAAACAACCTTTCATTCAAAGGTGAAAATATGCTATTTAACTCTCCTGCAACACATTGATAAGAATGACATTCTCATTTTGTACTTTATTCCCTGAAATTTTCTATGAAAAATATATAATTTAACACTAACATCTTAGAACTACTAGTACTTTAGTGTGTGAACCTTAGCCTGGAATAAAATATTAAGTGCATGTCTTTGATGCACATAAATTAAATTGCCTTTGCAATGAGATGATCTGGACTAACAGAGAAATGAACTTGCCTTTAGCTCATGCTATGAAGATATAATGCAAGATGTTCAAAGATAAGGGATCAAGAAAATGTAGAATTAGAGGTCAGAGCCTTGATATCAATATACAAAGAAGCAATGTTCCTTACAGTAGTTTCTTCTGTCTCCTTGTGCTTTGTTGCCTATAAGGAATGAGCAATAGGGTGAGAACAGAGGAGGAGAATAAGGAGGAGGAGAAGGGAGGATGATTGTCCTTTGCCTCATTCATCATTATTCTTTAAGTGAATTATGAGACTTTCCTAGGAAGGACATAAAAAATGATAAAATAGTTCAAAGCATTATGGGAATATTTAGATGCAACCGATGAGTTCCATAGGTCCATGAGCTCTTTTTTTAATGCATTATTAAGTTCTGATTTACATCATTCATTTCCATCAGATTTTGAGTTACAGTTTTTTCCCCATTTTTCCCTATCCCCCACACCAGAATAGCAGTCCTACAGTAATCCCCTTACCCAATCTGTTCTCTCCCATATCTTCTCCCATACCCCCTTCAACTTTTTCAGTAGGGCAAGGTGAATCTCTGTGCCCCAATGCCTGTATATCTTATTTCCCAATTATATGTCAAATAGTATTAATAATATTATTTATATATTTTTAAACATTTGATTTTAAAACTTTGAATTCCAGATTCATTCCCTTCCTCCCTTGTCATCCACCCTTACTGAGAAGATAAGCAATTCAGTATATGTTGTGCATGTATAGCTATGCAAAACATTACCGTCGTAGATATATTGTAAAAGACTTGACTATATTTCCCTCCCTCCTATCCCACCTCCCACTTGGGCTATTCCCTACTTTGATCCTGTCCCTTTTCAAAAGTGGGTGCTTCCAACTTCCCTCCCCGCCTTCCCTCCTGACCTTCCTTCTATCATCCCCCCTCTCATCTCCTACTGCCCTACTCTCCTGCAGGGTGAGATATCTATTAGATACATACATACATATATACATATATATATACTATATCTAATAGGATACTATTTAGTATGTGTGTCATTCTCTCCCTCATCCAAATTCAATGAGAATAAGGTTTTGCCTTTTTGCCTTGCTGTTCTTCCCCTCCCTTGTAACCATTTCCCTTGCCTCTTCTATATGAGATAGTTTATCCCATTCTGTCTCTCCCCATCTCCTCTTGTTATATTCCTCTCTCACCTCTTAATTTCACCTTTTAAGTATCATCTCTTCCTATTAAATTCGACCTGTGCCCTCTATCTATGTATATCTGAAAACATATATACACACATTCACATATGTATTCATATGCCCATATACCCTTCTTCAACTACTTTCATACTGAGAAAAGTTTCATCAGTTACAGTTATTGTTTTTCCATGTAGGAATGTAAATAGTTCAACTTGGATAACTTCATTATGATTTCTTTTCCCTGTTTACCTTCTCAAGCATCTCTTGCTTCTTGTATCTGTCAAACTTTCTATTCAACTCTGTTTTTTTCTTCAAGAATGCTTGAAAGTCCTCTATTCCACCGAATGACCATATTTTCCCCTGATATATGATACTCACTTTCACTGGGTATGTGATTCTTGGTTTTAATCCCAGATCCTATGCCCTCCAGAATATCATATTCCAAGCCCTTTGATCCCTCAGTGTAGAAGCTGCCAGATCCTGTGTTATCCTGATTGTGTTTCCACAGTATTCAAATTGTTTCTTCCTGGCTGCTTGTAATGTTTTCTCCTTGATCTGGGAATTCTGGAACCTGGCTATAATATTCCTAGGATCTTTCTTCTGGGGATCTTCTTCAGGAGGTGATCAGTGGATTCTTTCAACCTCTATTTTGCCCTCTGATTCTAAAACATCAGGGCAATTTTCCTTGAGAATTTCTTAAAGGATGATTTCTAAGTTCTTTCCTTGATCATGATTTTCAGGTAGTCCAATAATTTTTGAATTCTCTCTCCTGGATCTATTTTCCAGGTTAGGGGTTTTCCCCAGGACATATTCCACATTGTCTTCTATTCTTTCATTTGTTTGGATCGGCTTCACAACATCTTGATTTCTCATAAAGTCACTAGCTTCCATTTGCTCCAGTCTAATTCTGAAGGAATGATTCTCCTCAGTGAGCATTTGAGATTCTTTTTCCATTTGGCAAATTCGGCTTTTTAAGGCATTCTTCTCCTCATTGCCTTTTTGAGCCTCTTTTGCCATTTGAGTTAGTCTATTTTTTAAAGGTGTTATTTTCCTCAGTCAAGCTGTTGACTGTACTTTCACAATTTTCTTGCATCATTTTCATTTCTCTTCCCAATTTTTCCTCCACTTCTCTTACCTGCTTCTTAAGGTCCTCTATGGCCTGTAACCAGCTCATATTTTCATTTGAAGCTTTTGGTGCAGGAGTTCTGACCTCCCAGTCCTCCTGTTCCATGCTTCGATCCTCTTTGCCCCCAGATTAGGAGTCTAATGTTGAATTTTTCTCTTTATTTTGTTTCCTTTGCCTAGGCATGTTGCCACTCAATTACTTGACTTTTGGTCTTGTTACCACACAGTAGGACTCTGCCACCAGCCAGAGGAGCTTCCGTCCCAAATGCTGGGGTTTTTTTCAACTGCTAGAGGTATTAGGTGGGTGCCCTCTCTGAAGCTTCCACACGCTCTGGCAAGCTGGCCACACACCCCAAGACCTCCACCTCAGACTGCAATCCAGATCCAAGGAGGGTAAGGCAAGAGTGATTACCTCGAAAACTGATTACTTGGTCCCCCTATAGTCAGCAGGCCAGGAGCTGGAGCTGCAAGTGCTGCAGCTAATCAGAGGTTTCTCGTCCACAGGGGAAAGAGGCTGATGCTCTCCCAACCAGTCACAAAGTCCATAGGGCACTGACCTCTCACTTTGTCCTAGGCATCTACATGTTGATAATTGTGGAAACTCCACAGCTGCTGGTGTTCTGGGGTCCCTCCAGCCAGCTGCTGGTCCAGCTGCCCTGTGGTTAAAACCTTGGTCTCATGCGATCCTGGGGTCAGCTCCCAGAGCGCTGTGCTGGCCACTCCCTGCTGGGCTGCTGGGCTGTCCTCAGCAGGAGGTTAGCTTCTCTGTGTCATTTTATGGGTTGTGGAGCTCCAGAGTTTGTTCAGAGTCCCCTTTTACATAAATTTGGAAGTGGTGGGAGCAGAAACTGTGTGGAAATGCTGTTACTACTCTGCCATCTTGAATCCACCCCCCATGAGATCTTTTGACCATTTGGATCAAGTATTCTTAACTTGCAATCTACTATGATTTCAAAGGGTCTGTGAACTTGGATGGGGGAAATATAGCTACGTGTTTATTATCCTCTAATTGAAATTTAGCATTTCCTTCAATTATGAATATATGCCACAAGTATTACTCTGAGAAGAGGTCCATAGATTTCACCAAACTGCCAAAAATATTTAAACATAAAAAAGATAACTTCTAATTTTATATGACTCATCAGAATTCAGTAGATCATATCACAATTTCTTTGATTGTGAAGAGGGTAAAAATGATAAGTTTGGCAATATTATAGTATACCATGCCACACCATACTTTACAATACCATACTATACCATTATGGTACCATGCCGTACAGTACTGTACTATACTGTACATACCATACCATTCCATACCATACCATACCATACCATACCGTTCCATACCATATCATACCATACCATATGTACCATATGACACACTATACCATACTACATGATTTGGATGCTTAAAACAATGCTTACATAATAACCCCAAGTGGAAGACATAGGCATGGAAGTGATAATATCTTATTAGAGAAACCAAAATATATTATTAGAGAAATCTTTTAGCAAGACATTCACTTTAACCAATTTATTTTTACAAAATGAAATTTTGATTCCAATCTGTTAATTAGTGCCCAAGGTACCTTAAATATTTGGCCATCTAGTTCATGTCTTCATTTTTTGTGTGCCTGATATCCAAAAGGGGGCTTTAGCGAGTCAGTCCATTTGTAGTTATTAAAAATGTTTGTCAATAGGTTAAACATAACTATGGTGACAGATGGAAAGATTCTTTGGAAACATTGAGCAATGCCTTTAATCCTGGAACAAAATCCTCTTCTTATCATCTGTGGTTTTAAGACTTAGTTATATGATATTCAATAAATATTTATTAAGCACCTACTTTGTGCCAATCACTATGTTAGGGTCTGGGGATACAAAAAAAGACTCAAAACTCCCCAAACAAACTGGTCCCTGATCTCAAGTCTAATGGGGAAGACAACATATAAATAACTATGCACAAACAAGTATTATGTAGGAAAAATTAGAAATCACCCTTAAAAGGGGGAAAGCACTGCCATTAAGGATTATTTGGAAAAGCTTCCTGTAAAGGGGATTTTTACTTGAGATTTGAAAGAAGCCAGGAAAGTCAGGAAGCAGAGATGATGAGGGAAAACATTCTAGATATGGGGCACAGCCAGTGAAGATGCCTGCAGTGAGAGATGGAGTGTTTTATTTAAGGAACAACAAGAAACCATGTCACTTGATTGCAGAGTGTGTGTGTGTGTGTGTGTGTGTGTGTGTGTGTGTGTGTGTGTGGAGTGGAGTAAGAAGTAAGAAGAATGGAGAAGTAGAGGGGGCAAGGTTTCGTATTTTATTCTAGACATGATAAGGAGCCAAAAGAGTTTATAGAGTAGGAAAGATGATATGGGCAGATTTTCACTTCAGTAAGATTACATTAGCATTTGAGTGGAGTATGGAATGTAATGGTGAGAGATTTGTGGAAGATAGAACAATTACAAGGATATTTCTTTTTTTATTTGGAACATTCATATTTTATTTATTTATTCATTTATTTACTTCTCTATTTATTTATTTATTCATTCATTCAATTTATTTATTCATTCATCTATCTGTTTATTTATAGTTTTTGACATTCATTTCCACAAGATTTTTAGTTACAATTTTTCTCCCCATCTTTCCCCTACTCCCCCACTCCAAGATAGTGAGCCTACTGAGTATCCCTTCCCCCAATCTGCTCTCTCATATATCCTCCCCCCTCCTCCATCTAATTTTTTAATAGGGCAAAATAGATTTCTATACCCCAGTGACTGTATATCTTAGTTCCCAATTACATGTAAAAAACAGTTTTTTAACATTTGTTTTTAAAACTTTGATTTCCAGATTCTTTCCCTTCTTCCTTCATCCACCTCCACTGCAAAGATAAGCAATTCAATATAGGTTGTACATGTATAGTTCTACAAAATGTTTCCATAGTAGTTATATTATGAAAGACTAACTATATTTCCCTCCATCCTATCCTGCCCCCTCCCACTTTCTCTATTTTCCACTTTGACCCTGTCACTTTTCAAATGTATGTGCATCTAATGACTCTCCCACAATCTGCCCTCCCTTCTATCATCCCCCCTCTTATTCCCTTTCCCCCTACTTTTCTGTAGGGTAAGATACCCAAATGAGTGTGTATATTATTCCTTCCTTAAGCCAAATTCACTTAGAGTAAGGTTGACCCATTCCCTTTCAGCTTCCTGCTCTTCCCCTCCATTGTAACAGGTTTCTCTTACTTCTTTTATATGAGATAATTTACCCAATTCTATCTCTACTTTCCTCCTTCTATCATTATATTCCTCTCTTACCTCTTAATCTTATTTTTTAGGTATTATCCCTTCCTATTCAACTGATCCTGTGCCCTCTGTCTATGAATACATGTATACATATATACACAGACTCACATATGTATTTATATACCTATATACCCCCTATATAAACATATATGTGTGTATACATATCTATTCCCTTCAACTATCCTCATACTGAGAAAAGTCTCAAGAGTTACAATGATCATTTTTCCATGTAGGAATGTAAACAGTTTAATTTTAAACAGTTCCTTATGACTTCTTTTCCCTCTTTACCTTCTCCTGCTTCTCTTGCTTCTTGTATCTGAATGTCAAATTTTCTCTTCAACTGTTTCTTTTTTTCATCAAGAATGCTTGAAAGTCCTCTATTTCATTGAATGGCATTTTCCCCTGAAGCATTATACTCAGTTTTGCTGGGTAGATGATTCTTGGTTTGAATCCTAGCTCCTTTGACCTCTGGAATATCCCATTCCAAGCCCTTCAATCCTTTAGTGTAGAAGCTGCTAGATCTTGCATTATCCCAATTGTGTTTCCACAATACTCAAATTGTTTCTTCCTGGAAGCTTGTAATGTTTTCTCCATGACCTGGAAACTCTGGAATTTGGCTATAGTATTACTAGGAGTTTTCTTTTTGGGATCTTTTTCAAGAAGGGATCAGTGAATTCTTTCAATTTCTATTTTGTCCTTTGGTTCTAGAATATCAGGGCAGTTTTCCCAGAGAATTTCTTGAGGGATGATTTCTAGGCTCTTTTTTTTGATCATGGCTTTCAGGTAGTCCAGTAATTTTTAATTTATCTCTCCTGGATCTATTTTCCAGGTCAGTGGTTTTTCCATTGAGATATTTCACATTGCCTTCTATTTTTTAATTTGTTTGGATCTGTTTTATAGTATCTTAATTTCTCATAAAGTCATTAGCTTCCATTTGCTCTATTCTAATTTTGAAGGAATTATTCTTTTTAGTGAGTTTTTTTAATTCATTTTCCATCTGGGCAATTTTACTTTTTAAAGCATTCTTCTTTCCATTGTCTTTTGGGGCCTCTTTTGCCATTTGACTTAGTCTATTTTTCAAGGTGTTGGTTTCTTCAGTATTTTTTTGGGTTTCCTTTAACAAGCTGTGGACACGCTTTTCATCATTCTTGCATCATTCTCATTTCTCTTCCCAATTTTTCCTCCATGTCCCTTACTTGATTTTCAAAATCCTTCTTGAGCTCCTCCATGGCCTGTAACTAATTAATATTTTTCTTGGAAGCTTTTGATGCAAGACTTTTGACTCCATTGACTTCTTCTGGTTTCATGTTTTGATCCTTTTTGTTCCCAAAAAAGGATTCTATGGTCTGATTTTGCTTCCTCTATTTGCTCATCTTGCCAGCCAATTCCTTGACTTTTGAGCTCTTTGCCATGGTAGAACACTGCTTCCATAGTTAAGAGAGCTATGTCCCAAATTGCTGCAGTTTTCGTAAATGTTGTCAGAAATCTGAGGAGGGTGTCCTCTCTATAGGCACCACAGCTTGTTGGGGCTGCCCCGAGTCTGGGCTGGCACAACTCACACTGGACTGCTCATACCCCAGCTTGGTATAATAGACCCTTCCTGTAGTCCTGCTAGGCTGACTTTAGCAGATTTGTTTCTCTCTATCACTTTATGGGTTCTGTAGCTCTAAAAATTTTTAGAGTCATATTTTACAGGTACTGGATGTGGTTGGAGTGAGAGCTGAGTGGAGTTCCTGTTTCACTCAGCCATCTTGGCTCTGCCCCCCATGTTCATTGTTTCTACCAGGATATTTCAGTCCCCAGGTCAAGGCATTTTGGGCCCACACCAGGTAGGTTGCAGAATCAGAGGAGAGAAGGAAGTATATATAAGGGATGTTATGAAGGTAAAAATAAATCGACAAGACTTGACAACACATTGGGTATAGGAATTGAGAAAGAGTGAGGAGTCAAGGATACCATCTGGGTTATGGGCCCAGGCTAATGATAGAGAATGCCAGTGCCTTCAACAGTAATAACAAAGTTATGAAGACTGGAAGATTTGGGGAAAAGATAATCATATCAGTTTTGATATGTTGAGGTTAAGGTGTCTATGGGTTATTCAGTTTCATATATGCCTTAGGCAATTGGAGCAAAGAAGTTAGAGCTAGATAAGTAAAATTGAGAAACATTTTCATATAGTAGGTGGTGGGAAATGAATAAATTGGGAAACTGGGAGGGCAGGGTGGTTGAAGGAACATGATCTCCATAAACTGTTATTAGTGACCTATTTTAGCTTTTATACTATACCCCAGTTTCTTCTTCGTCAGTTTTGGAATGATGCCCAGAGGGGACAAAAAGCTTCCCTCTACATTCTCCCATGTTCTTCCCTTTAGCCAATGGTGGGGATGAGGGTGGTGGAGATCATTCCCTCTTCTGAATTCAGCTTTTTATCTTTTAACAGACACCTTTTAAAGAATGGGGCTCTTTACCCGGGACAAGTCACTTATCCGATTTGCCTCAGTTTCTTCATCTGTAAAATGAGCTAGAGAAGGAAGTGGTAAACCACTCTAGTATCTTTACCAAAATACAAAGAGTTGGACCCAACTGAAACAAATGAACAATGCCAACAAGGCCTTTTTCTTTGTTTAGTGAAAAACAAACAAACAAACAAACAAACAAACTATACTTTATACCTTTTAGCAAAGTAGGGAGTTAGTTACATATAAGAATTTTCTGAATGTAAAGGTGACTAAACTAAACATAAGAAATTAAAAGAAAATAAAAAATGGGGCTCTTTAACCATGTCACATCATGAGTTCTTCCACTGAAATAATAGTTTGTTTTTTTTCCCCAAAAAAGATTTATTGTATCTCTTTCCCAGATAAAAAGGAAGTAACCCATTACAGTGGAAGGAGCATCAACTTTGGAGTTAAAGGACTGGAATTCAAATCCTGCCTTGAATATTTGCTAAAATTCAGAGGTTGGAGTAGATGAGCTCTGATTTCTAGCTCTAAATCTGTGATCCTCTGAATTTCCAAATTTATGATCTTTAATATCCCAAAGTTTCTTTCAAAGCTGACTAGACAGGTAGGATTCTCTCTTTGTTATTTGAGAAAATTAAAGCTCAGGCAGGTTAAATGATTGTTGCCCAAGGTCACAAAGCAAATTAATAACATAACTAAGACTACAACCAGGCTAATCTTTTGATACTTCTCTTTCTTGAAATGAAGCCTAAATCCACTCCCATTTCCTTTGTTTCTTTTCACTACAAACCCTGAGACTGTCATCTCATTTATCTCAGTACTCCAATGATTCATGGCAAAAATCCAAACCTCTGCCACCCTCTCCCAGCTTCCCAGGGCTTCTTTAGAAACATTCTTTGCATTAAAATAAACCATGTAGCCACCAAATGCTTGAGATTGTTTCTGCTATTTATGGGTGACAATTGGATCCATTAAGAAAGAAAAATGGAAAGATATCAGGGATTCCTGGAGTACTCAGTCAGTGATGATACAATTTTATGCTACAAAATAATAAGGTCCAAGTCTTTTTTTTACTTCCGATTTCATCAAACCACAGGCACTTTAATATTAAAGTGTATCTCTCTCTCCAGGAGTCATAACGGCTTCTTTGGCAGAGAAATAATTCTTTGCTCTAGCCTGATCTCCTTTAGCATCAGTAACAAAAACGATGATTTGGGAAATTTAGCATTTCTTTGTGGTACTTCATTCTCTGGGTTTAGGGACATGTCAACAATATAGGAGCCATGTACTTCATAGAACATTTTCATACAGAGCCAACAAATTGAAATTTGCTTCTTCCTCCTTCTCTGGTACATTTGTTACATAAGATAAGATTGGAGAGAAGGCTGGACCCAGGATCAGGAAAACCTGAGTTCAAATTTGACTTCAGAGGTATTTGACCCTGGGTGAGTCACCTAACCTAAGTTAAAAGCCTCAGTTTTCTCAAGGAGATAATCATATCACCAACCTCCCAGGTTTGTTGTGATAATCAAATGAGATATTAGTAAAGTCTATTGCAAATATTATATGTATAATTAGATAAATGCTACCATCATCATTATCATTATTAGTAGTAGTAGTAATAGTGGTAGTGGGGGTGATATGGTAGTGGTAGTAATAGGAGGAGAAGGAAGAGAAATGTTGATCTTAAGAATCTTCTTCTAAATACTACTTCAAGTAAGATGTGGGAATGAAAAGAAGAACATAAGAAGCTTCAAGTTCAGGTGCACATCAAACGGAATTTGGTAGAAGGAGAGAGATATCCCTTCAGAAATATGTGCAATGAGAGAGGCTGATCTCATCCCATTACCAGGGAATTGTTGCTTCTATGTGTTTAATGGCACATTAGTATACTGACAGAGGTCTTACAGTTTCTAAAAGGACTAATTCCCCCCAGATGCAGCCTCTACACTGAGGAATCAATCTTTATTGACTATATATCCATCTACATGAATCCACATTGGAATCTGGGTGAATCATTAACAGTAATAACAGTATTAAGAGGATAGAAACTTTGTCGCTGACAGGTAATTCGACAATTCAATTCTATAAGCACTTATTAGGTATCTACTATATTTGAGAGGCAGAGTGGGATAATGGATAGAGAGTTGGCCTTAGAGTCAGGAAGACCTGAGTTCAAATTCTGCCCTTGAAACCTTCTGGCTATGTTATTTTGGATAAGTTGCTTGACCTTTCAGTACTCTACACCATAGATGTCAAAGATGTAACCCACACATGCGTTAAGCTTACAACATACCCTATTGAAACCTGAACCAGATGAAAATATAATTGGCAAATATTTCAAAAAATAAATAAAAACATGATAAAACATAGATAATCTTAATATGTTGTTTTCTAAGTCAATATATTCTCCTAGGTATCCTTAAATATAGTTTAGTGGCTTCTATTTCTAGTTGGCTTTGACAGCACTGCTCTTCACAGTTCTCAAAAACTGTAAACGTTGGTAATAAATGCTGGAAAGGAGAATTTCCTTATCTGGGAGTTCCACATTCTAATGAAATTCTAGGTCAAATCACTCTCCCTGTCCTCTCTGAAATATGTTAGGCATTGTCCTAGGTGTGGAGAATCAATCAGTAAACATTTATTAAACTCCTGCTCTATTCCAGACACTGTGCTAAGCACAGGTAATACAGAAAAGGGGGAACGTAGTCCCTGCCCTGAAGGGGCTCACAATCTAATGTACAAAAAAGCTATTGTAATGGCAATAGAAATTTGAAAATCTTCCCTGATCCTTAATAGACTTAAGAGAATTTGAAAATTTTTTCTGCTTTGAAGATCTTCTCTGCCCCCTAATAGGCCAAATGTAATTACATGGAGCCTGTGGTTGTAGGAGTTTGCTGAATGAGTGGAGCAGAGCCCAGAGGAAGCTGGGAGTCAGAGCAGTTAGAGTTGTAGGAAGGAGAGGGTTCAGGCAAGGGAATATCTAGGTATAGTGTGGCTTTCTGTTATGGTTTATTAACTTCTTGCTATGATGGATTCGGTTTTCTGGTACTGGGATGTGGCTTTCTGGTGTCTAAATAATTTTTTTTTTACTTCTGTCTTCTATATGGAGAGTCTGTTATATTTTTTCTATTCAGAACTATGCTGGCATATTCATGGTTGCTGTCAGTGCTGTGAATATTGGGTTGGTGCTACAGCTATGTACAGGATAAATAGGAAATTACTAAAAGAGGGAGGTACTAGAATTAAAAGGATTGGGAAAGACTTTCTGTAGATAGTGGAATTTTAGTTGAGACTCAAAGGAAGCCAAGGAACTCAGTAGGCAGAAATGAAGAGGGAAAACATTCTAGGTATGGGGGACAAAAATTGCCAGAGCTAAGAAATGGAATGATTAATACTCAAGTCTCTCTACTATTACACACCTACAAATACACACATACACATGTGTGTATATACATATATGTGTGTATTTATATGGAGAGAGATATATTGTCTTTCTTTCTCAAAGAGGATCAAAATGACATTACTATGATGGAGATAAAGTACAGTGTGTCCAATTGAGGCTGATCAGAAAAATATGAGCTCAGAAGGCTGCCACACATCAAATAATCCATGTGAATATACATATATATAATTATATTATATAATAAGTGTCTTCTTCATGGTTCAGCAGGAGGGGAAGTTTATCTAGCTAGCCCCATTCAGTATTACTTCAAAGGTATTAAAAAAACAACATTTAGTTAAATATGTTTTATGAAAGCCTTTGATATTTTTGGAACTCTCCCTCCTTGAGCTCAGCCATCTTTTTTAATAAGTCTGAGAAAATTCCTCTCAAATTCTTTCTGCTTCTATGTAGTCAATCATGATCCATGTATATCACCATAGGAGCAGGCCTAAAATGAGGGGCAGGGAGTTGGCCACTCTTGTTCATCTTCTCTGCCAGTGACAGAGAATGCTTCTGCCCAATGTGTATATAAATATTTTGAATATTTCAGACACTAATGTATAACCTGTAGGTTAATATAATAGTATACACACTTATTTATTGCATAAATATAACCATGAGTAGGATTGCTGAAATTATGTGGGGATCTTCTCACCTTCAAATAGTGGGATCTTCCAACAATTCCTTCTCTATTAAGCATCTATTGAAGAACTTTGCCACATTTTGAATTGAGAAAATATAAAAAGAAAAACATACAGATCCTTATGAGTATATGACTTTTATCTAAAACTCTTACTGTTTTAAATTTTTTTTCAGATTTGCTATTAGCTATTAGCTATAATATTTCATGATTTTACTAAATGAATACCATTTTTATAAACCATTTGGTTAATGGCAAATTTTGATCTTTCCCCCAACCATTCAAAATCAATTAGGAAGGAAGGACAGTGTAATTATTCCCACAAAATAATAGTGGAATAAATGAGGTTTGGCTGCTAGGTGCTTCAGGGAAAACAGTGCTAGACCTGGAGTCAGGGAAACCTGACTTTATATCTGAGGTCCTGGGCAAGTCATTTAACCTTATTTGCCTCAGTTTCCTCATCTGTAAAATGATCTAGAGAAAGAAATAGAAAACTTAATATTTTACCAAGAAAATCCCAAATGGGGTCATGAAGGGTCAGACATGACTGAAACAACTGAACAACAACAAAAGTGAAGTTTACACACTAAAATGTGTTTTTTCCCCCACCTCTGTGCTTTTTTGTCATACTGTTTCCTGTACATGGAATGTCCCCTCCTTCCACCTCTGCTTGTGAATTCCCTTCAAAGATCAGTTCAAATGGTATCTGCCTCTGTCCTGCATTGTCCCCTTCCCATTCTGTAATATGGTAGCAGAGTTGAGGGAAAATGGACAGAGGATGTTAAGAATCATACAGTTTTTGGAATATCATTACACTTTAACTCTACTAATAGTACTCTAAATATGAGATCCTTGTCTAGGGACCAATGAGTGGACATATGGCTTGAGGAGTGGAATCTTATAAATCATGCTGTTCTCACTTACTGGACCACTTTGAAGTCTTGGATGTGCTTACAGAGGAGATATAAATGGCACAGAAGACAGAAGTTACAGCTATATTAAAGGATGACTCATGTGTACTCCTTACAGAGACAAAGAAAGGAATTATTGCTATGGGTATTATCATGTACCCCAAGATAATAAGAAATATCCCATGGAATATTTGGTTATTAAGTTTACAGTACTAATGATGAGCATTAGGAAAAATGGCACCATGAAAATAATTGTGGCTTGTTCATTAAAAGTGTTTACTGGGAGGCACAGTCAAGATGGCAGAGTAGAAACAGGACTTCTGCACGGGGCTAGAGCTTCCACTTTTACCAATCCATGTAATAAACTCTGTATAAACTTTGGAGCTATAGAATCCACAAAATGACATAGAGAAGCTAACCTCCTGCTGAGGACAAGCCGACAGGCCAGCAGGGAGCTGCCAGCACAGTGCTCTGGTAGCCGACCCCAGCCCTGTGGGGGCCAGAGGTTTTAGCTCCAGGGTGGCCAGACCAGCAGCCGGCTGGAGGAACTCTGGAACACCAGGAGCTGTGGCCATTTCCAGAATTATCAACACATAAATACTAAGGACAAAGTGAGAGGTCAGTGCAGTGTGGAATTTGCGACTAGTGGGGAGAGCACTGGCTTTTGCCCCAACAAAGAGAAGCCGCTGAAATGCTTAGGTGCAACCTGAACCACATTGAAGCTTCAGCTCTTGGCCTGTGGACTGTAGGTGGACCTATGACCAGTCTGGGGGGATAATCGGTCTTGCTTTAACCTTCTTGGATCTGGATTGCATTCTGGGGTGGAGATCCTGGGGTGTGTGACCAGCTTGCCAGAGTGTGTGGAGGCTTCAGAGAGGGCACCCAAATAACATCTTCAGAAGCTGAGAAAACCCCAGTATTTGGGACAGAAGCTCCCCTGTCTGGGGGCAGAGACCTACTGTGGCAACAAGCCCAAAAGTCAAGTAATTGAGTGGCAACATGCCTAGGCAAAGGAAACAAAATAAATGGAAAAATTCAACATTAGACTCCTATGCTGGGGACAAAGAGGATCGAAGCATGGAACAGGAGGACTGGGAGGTCAGAACTCCTGCACCAAAAGCTTCAAATGAAAATATGAACTGGTTACAGGCCATAGAGGACCTTAAGAAGCAGGTAAGAGAAGTGGAGGAAAAATTGGGAAGAGAAATGAAAATGATGCAAGAAAATTATGAAAGGACAGTCAACAGTCTGACTGAGGAAAATAACACCCTAAAAAATAGACTAACACAAATGACAAAAGAGGCTGAGAAAGGCAATGAGGAGAGGAATGCCTTAAAAAGCCAAATTTGCCAGATGGGAAAAGAATCTCAAAGGCTCACTGAGAAGAATCTTTACTTTGGATTTAGAATGGACCAAAGGGAAGCTAGTGACTTTGTGAGAAATCGAGATGCTGTTAAACAGATCCAAACAAATGAAAGAGTAGAAGGCAATGTGAAATATCTCATGGGAAAAACCACTGACCTGGAAAATAGGTTCAGGAGAGATCATTTAAAAATTATTGGACTACCTGAAAACCATGATCAAAGAAAGAACCTAGAAATAATCCTTCAAGAAATTCTCCAGGATAATTGTTCTGATGTTGTAGAACCAGAGGGCAAAATAGAGGTTGAAAGAATTCACAGATCACCTCCTGAAAAAGATCCCCAAAAGAAAAATCCTAGGAATATTATAGCTAGGTTCCAGAATCCCCAGATCAAGGAGAAAATATTACAAGCAGCCAGGAAGAAACAATTTCAATATTGTGGAAACACAATCAGGATAACACAGGATCTGGCAGCTTCTACACTGAGGGATCAAAGGGCTTGGAATATGATATTCTGGAGGCAAAGGAGCTGGGATTAAAACCAAGAATCACCTACCCAGCAAAGCAGAGTATCTTGTTTCAGGGGAAAATATGGTCATTCAGTGGATTAAAGGACTTTCAAGCACTCTTGAAGAAAAAACCAGAGTTGGATAGAAAATTTGACATTCAGATACAAGAAGCAAGAGAAGCATGAAAAGGTAAACAGGGAAAAGAAATCATAAGGAACTAATCAAAGTTGAACTATTTACATTCCTACATGGAAAAATGATAATTGTAACTTAGGAAGCTTTTCTCAGTATGAAAATAGTTGAAGGGAATATATGTGTGTGTGTGTGTGTGTGTGTGTGTGTGTGTGTGTGTATGTGTATGTATATACACACACATACACATATATACATACATATATATGTATATTTATATATGTGTCTATATGTATATTTACATATATGTATATGTATATATAGTCTTTATCGGAGGGTATACAGGGATAAGAATACATATGTAAATGTGTATTTTGTTTACAGGTATGCATAGAGGGCAGAGGAACAATTTAATAGGCAGGAATGATACTTAAAAGGTGAAATCAAGAGGTGAGAGAGGAATATAATGAGAGGAGATGGGGAGAGACAGAATGGGGAAAACTATCTCATATAGAAGAAGCAAGGGAAAATGGGTACAATGGAGGGGAAGAACAGGAAGGCATAAGGTAATGGGTCAACCTTATTCTTACTGAATTTGGCTTGGGGGGGAATGACATACACATGAAATAGGGTATCTCACCCTACAGGAGACTAGGGGGTAAGAGGGTGAAAGGGGGTATGATGGAAGGGAGGGCAGGCTGGGTTGGAGGGAAGTAGGAAGCACACACTTTTGAAAAGGGACAGGACCAATGTAGAGAATAGAAGAAGTGGGAGGTGGGATAGAGGGGAGGGAAATATAATCAGTCTTCTACTATATATCTACTATGGTAATGTTTTGCATTAGATACACATGTACAGCCTATAGGAAATTCCTTATCTTTGCAATAATGGTGGGTGACAAAGGAGGAAAGGAATGAATTTGGAATTCAAAGTTTTAAAATCAAATGTTTAAAAAAATTTCTCTCTATATATGTATATATATGTATATATACATACTATTATTAATACTGTTTTACATGTACTTGCGAAACAAGGGGAGGGGATATCCTGGGGCACTGCTATTTTGGGTAGGTGGGTAAGGGAAAAATGGGGAGAAAATTTGTAACACAAAGATTGGAGGAAATGAATGAAGTAATACAGAAGTTAAAGCATGTGAAAAAAAGAAAATTCAATGAAAAAAAGTGATGACTAAGAATAAAGTAGTAGAGGTATTCTATGAAGATCTTGAAAAGATCTACCAAATCAAATCAACATACACTGTGATAGTTGGTAAATTCAATTCAAAAAGTTGGAAGAGGCAAGGGTGCAGAAATAGGAAACATGGTTCTAGGAGAAGGAATAAGAGAGACCAAAGAATGATAGATTACAAGGAAATTTCACATCACTCAAAATTGGTAGTTGCTTGATATGGAGTATACAAAAACCCCATAAAGGATGCAATTGATTGTAACTTACAGAAAGGAAAAGAGTTGTTATTGAGATGGGGCTTATTTCTGAGCCAGCTGTCCAAGTACCATCAGAATATCAACTTGTCACAGCAAAGAACAGAATTAAAATAAAACAAAAAAGAAGAAGAATGAGAAAAAGATATGGTATACATGTGAAATGGCTTCACTCTAAGCTTTTTAAACAAGTAGTTAGACATTTTTTAAAAGCAGGAAGTAGATAAGGGAAAAGACACTGATATAAACTCAGTCGATATTTATAGAAGTAGTTTTATCTAGAAATTTGATTTATGTAAAGAATTTACCACAACAAGGAGATCAAAGGAGCCCAGAAAATGTCTTAGTCAATAAACATCTGACTTACTTGCAAAATAAAAAGAGATGCCTACTAAAAACAACTCTGGGTTAGAATATAGACTTGTTTGTAGAATGTTATGAAGAAGAACGGTGAATAATTATGAGCAGTATCGTCTCATAAAACAGAAAGAAGCAATGAAAGCCAAAACAAATACAACAGTTTAACGAAAGCTTGACAAAATATCCAACTAAGCAATATCAACACAAAGGCATTCAGATATAAAAATGGAAGGATGAATATAGGCTGAAGTATAACATGAAAGATTTGCAAAATCCCATTTTAACAAATTACTTTATCCCATTTTAACAAATTACTTTATCAGTCAATGACAGTGGACCACTTTGGTCCAAAGGTGATATAAATGATGCTCAAGAGAACAAAGATGGGGAAAGCAGTTGGACTGGATGAAGTATATTCAAAGGAGATCCATAATGGAAGTGACCTATTTATAGGAGCAATGAAGAACCAATATACTTGGTGTAGAAATATGCCTGTCTCCAAAGAATTAATAAATATCACAAATATGTCAAATAACAGAAAAGGAAGATACCAAAGGCATGAAAAACACATTCTACTTTATTAATAATATTATGGTGTTGTGGATCCAATACTAGACTTAAAGTCAGCAAGACTTAGATTCAAATCATATCTTTGATATTTACTGTCTGACCATAGGCAAGTCACTTAATCTCTCTCTGGGTCTTGGTTTCCTCATTTGTAATACGAGAGGATTGGAGTTGCTGACCCCTCAGGTCTCTTGATGGCTTCTAAAGTCTCAAATGATCTTTTGCCAGCCAATCCATCTTTCTCTTGCCTCTAAAATCTCCTTGGAACCCTAAATATATGATCCTATAATACTGAAAAGAGTAGCCAAGAAAATAACAATATATGCTTGAGAGGCCTAATTCATAGTGGGTGGGTGACAAGGGAGGAAGGGAATGAATTTGGAATTCAAGGTTTTAAAATCAAATGTTTAAAATATTATATATATATATATATGTATATATATACATACATACTATTATTAATACTATTTTACATGTACTTGGGAAATAAGGGAAGGGGATATCCTGGGGCACTGCTATTCTGGGTAGGTGGGTAGGGGAAATATGGGGAGAAAATTTGTAACACAAAAACTGGTGGAAATGAATGAAGTAAAACAGAAGTTAAAGCATTTGGAAAAAAAAAGAAAATTCAATGAAAAAAAAGTGATTACTAAAAATGAAGTAGTAGAGATATTCTATGAAGATCTTGAAAAGATCCACCAAATCAAATCAACATACACTGTGATAGTTGGTAAATTCAATTCAAAAAGTTGGAAGAGGCAAGGGTGCAGAAATAGGAAACATAGTTCTGGAAGAAGGAATAAGAGAGACCAAAGAATGATAGATTATGAGGAAACTTCACATCACTATATATTCTCCCATTTATACAAAATCTTTATGAAGAACATGTACATGCCTACATCAAGTAGGCATTCCCTGCAGATGGTAAGGTTTCCTGATGGTTCCTCTTGAGAATAGCATTGTGCTAATTATGTAAGACTCCAGAACATTACAGAGATTCCAATTATTCAAAGAAATTTAACCTGTCTAGTCACACAATAAAGACCAAGAGAATGAAGAATGTCTATTGTCCATGTTTTTGTTTTACTTTTTATTGGAGGGGTAAAGGCAAGGCAATTGGGGTTAAGTGACTTGCCCAAGGTCACATAGCTAGTAAGTGTGCCAAGTGTCTGAGACCACATTTGAACTCAGGTCCTCCTGACTCCAGGGCCGGTGCTAAATTCCCTGTTGTTCATGTTTTAACATGCATTTGGATAGATACCCTATAGAGTTTGTACATTAATATGTCTATTTGGGATAGACAGTACAGATGGATACCAATTAGGGCCCAGAGTTGAATTGGAAGAGAAGAGTAGGCTGGATTGCCTCTAGAAAACTCTAAAGCTACTTTCTTGAGCCTAAGCTTACTATGAAAGCAAAGGACCATCTTTTAGATACTAAGTCTAACTATTGCTCAATAACAGTGAGACACGGAATACAAATACCTCGAAAGAATGAACAATGAGTATTATATGGGAAGTAAATGAGAGGTATATGGTAAGTGCGGACAGGCTCCAAGAATCTACATAATCAGTGATGAACTCTGAAGAACAAAGTACATCGCCAAGGATTAGGGAGAGAAGATGGGTTGTTCTCACAGCAAGAATAAGAGATGAACCTCTTTGCTGATTGATAATATCTGAGCTGTCATTTCCCGTATCTATTCATGTGCAGCTTCAACAAGTGGGCATTTGTCTTGGTAATTAGCATAGACAGAGTTCTGTGCGGGGGCTTTTCTGCATCAGCAATAGGAGTAAAACATATCACCAAGGAATTCTATGACAGGACCAGAAGAGGAATCAGAGAATGAGAGATAACAGGGAGATGGAGATTCCTCCAGCACCGTCAGAATGTCAGGGGAAAGCGAGGGAGGCCTCTCAAGCATGTCGGGTGGGTGCTTGTGCTGCTATTATTGGAAAATGTGGACAAGAATTGCACTGGATGGCAAGCATGGTGAAAGGAGACTTCCAAAGTGATAAAACCAGAGATAAATATGAGTATTTGAGTGACCTAAAGCTCCTTGAGGCTAAAAATGATTACTAGCACAGCGTTAGCAGATGTCTACTTAATAGATGCTTATGGAATGGATGAATATGTTTTTATTTCAGTACACTGGCAATTATGAACAAATCATTAGAAATAAAGAGCAAGGAGCTATCTGTGCTATTTTGTCTCTGTAGTTTTAAACATTGTGGAAAATGCCATATGTAATCATTAGAAACTCTCATTTCTTTTCTTTTCATTTAAAATCTTCTCTAGTAATACAAGTCATTTGGTCTTATCAATCTGCCTTCATTCCTCTAGCATCACAGGACAGCTCTCTGTCTCTTTCTGTCTCTCTCTCATTTATATCAATTGTCTCATCTCTTTTTGAGAATACTCAGGAGGATTTTTTTTTTTACTCTGGAGGGAGCTCAATAAAATTAGAAAATTAATATAAAACACTTCACATTCACACAAACCACATAACTCGAGGAGCTAGGCTCTGAGATAGAGTCCGTTGATCCCAATGCAACCTCAAAGAGGGAATGATGCAGAGATAATCTTACTGTCCTGAATCACAGTTCTAGACCCTGCTCTAACACTATGCAGCTTTAGGCAAGGTAGCTGACTTCTTCTGGCCTCAGTTTCTTCACTTACAAAATAAGAGTGGCCAGGTTAAGAATCCAAACATCTTTTCTTGCTTTAACTTTCTACTAAGATTGTTCTTTGAACCATTTACCTGCAGTCAATTTTGCTGAAGACCTGTCTCACTCCTTCATCAAAAGAGGATTTTCTGATCTCAGCCTTGACTCACACTATTAAGAGGTCAAATTAACTTGTACTAGCCATATCAACTCTGTCATTCTTCCTAAAATCCCTGTTACCACACAAGGGGTCAAAGAAAAGACCAGGATAAAAATTAATCATGAGTAATAACTCTTAGAGAAAAAAAAAGCCCACACTGAAAATAATCATTGGATAAATTGAATCCAATCATCTCTGTTTCAATTTTCAAAATTATTTGGTTAGTTACATAAACCCACTTGATAACAGCTCATTTGAAATGATGCTGATGTTTTTCAGAAAGATTTATTAGAGACTACAGGATTTTAGGCACTCAACACTGGGAGTTTGGAGACCTTGATCCTTTTCTGGACCCCAGCACTGCCAGGTTGGATAGCCTTGGGGCCGTACATTTCTGAAGAAATAGGTTCTAGTACCACTTTCTTTGCCAATGAATATCTGGGCTCTCATTTTCCTCATCTGTTCGTGTACAGCTTCAACAAATGGGAATTTGTCCTGTTAATTAAGTAATCTTCATTAGGGCTCTGAGGGTGGGAAGGTCACTATTTTACTGTTTGGAGGTTTTCTGTGTCATCAACAGAACCAAAAATAGAAACCAGAATTCCTGACTTGCACTCTCACAACTAGGGCAGCATAATTTTTCCCCCTTCAGCAAAGGGAAACACCCTGAAATTAGGATGCAAGATATGTTCATGCATGTGCAAGGAATAAGTACCCAGCTGGCACACTTGCATAGCCTATTTCCTAAGTGTTTTCACAGTTATTCTCTCTTTTGTTATCATGAATATCCTTAATAACAACTCAATTTCCATAGAGCTCTCACATTTGTAAAGCACTTTAAAGGACACAATCACATTTATACTGTGATACTGTGATACTACTCTGTAAGGTAGGTGCTATTATTATCACCATTTTATAGATGAAGAAACTGAGGGTCAGAGAAGTTAAGTGATTTGCCTAGGATCCACAACTAGTGCTAGAGGCATAATTTGAACTCGGGTATTCATAAATGCAAGCTTTAGCTTTCGATTCACTGCATATTGCTTCTTGTGAAATGTAAAGAAGAAGGAATTTTCTCCATTTGACAGGTGGGGAAACTGAAGCACAGAGAGGGTTAGTGACCCATGGAAATAGGAAAAATTCAGGGCAAATTCAGTCTACTGCTCTTCTTACTAGAATATGCCATTGTTCTCTATGTTTATTAGTAGCCAAACAATACATGAATCACCATTGTCAGATGGCTCTTGTTTATTTTTTTGTCAGATACAGATCAACAACATAGGGGCCTCCAGGTGAGAGAACTTTCTCCACCAAAGCAGAGTAGCAAGTAGTTAGCAACTTATAGTCTTAGAAAGTAGCTTAGAAGCACTGAGAAATTAAGTGACTTGTGTTGGGCCATAAGCCTACACATGTCAGAGGCAGGATTTAAACATAGATTTTTCTTACTCAAGACCAGCTCTCTAATCCACTATCCACTTTTCTCTCTATCTCCAACTATTCTTTTTTTTTTTTGGAGGGCAACTGGGGTTAAGTAACTTGCCCAAGGTCACATGGCTAGGTTTTTTTGTTTATGTGGGTTAAGTGTCTGAAGCCGGATCCAAACTCAGGTCCTTTTGACTCCAGGACCAGCGCTCTACTCACTGAGCCACCTAGCTGCCCCTGCCTCCAACTATTCTAATAAGTAGTACAGGGACTACGTCAGGAGAACACGGCTCACTGCTTGTTATCTCTTCTGACAGAGAATGATCAAGTCATAAAGTACAAGGATTCATTTTCTAAAGACAGAGGGATAATCCAGATGGTAAAGGAGGGTGAAGAGCACATCCACTACCAGAGAAGAAATCAAGACTGCAATAGAGCTTCCTGTTTGTCCCAAGGACGTGATTACATCCCCAGACAATGACATTGAAGGTTTCTGAAGTGGTCAGGATGACAAATTCTCCTCAGAGAAACTAGGGCTACTTGAATTGACCTGCAGCCTTTAAGACTTCTGAATGCCTCTGAGCTCTCCAGGGTAAGCTGCTCAGAACAGAAAGTCTTACTCTATCAAGCTTCTATATGCAAATAACCCCTCAACTTCCTTATTATTTCTCCTTTTGGATATTTCATCAGATTCCCTAACTCAACATGTTCAAAACAGGAGCCATCATCTTCCTTCTCCATTTATCCTTCCCTACAACTTCCCTGGTTCTGTTGTGGGCCCCACCACACCATCTCATCACTAATGTTTGAAACCTTGACCCCACCCTTAGCTCTTCACACTGCTTCACCTCTACAACCCAAATCCATTCTAATTCTACATCTTCTCTCCCTTCATCTGCTCTGCCCTCCTCCACAGAAGATTCCACTACCCTACTTCAGGCCCTTATAACCACTCACCAGTACTGTTATAATAGCCTTTCAATTACTCTACCTGCCTCCAGTCTCTCTCTTCTCCAATACAACCTTTATATGGCTTCCAACATGATTTCCTAGTTCTAATAATGTCATTTCCCTAATTAGAAAACTTTCATTGGCTCCGTGTTACCTATAGGATAGCTTGGCATTCAAATTTCTTCATATGTACCTCAAAAATAGCCTTTCCAAGCTTATTACATATGTTCCCATTCACAAACTCTCTATTTTAGTCAAATGGAATCGCACACACACGATCTTTCATCTTGTCCAGCACTCTCTCTTTTTTTTTTAAAGCAATTGGGTTAAGTAACTTGCCCAAGGTCACACAGCTAGGTTTTTGTTTGTGTGGATTAAGTGTCGGAGGCTGGCTCTGAACTCAGGTCCTTCTGACTCCAGGGCCGGTGCTCTATTCACTGCGCCACCTAGTCACCCCTCCAGCACTCTCTTGTACTGTGTTGCATTCATGTAGAGCATTCTTCATGGAATGAGATTCTTCAAGTCTTATCTAATGTTCTGCCTCTTCTAGGAAGACCTCACTGTTCCTTGCTCACAAGATGATCAAGAGGAGAGTTAGCGATAATGAGCCCACCAAGAAGAACTGAGGACAAATATTGTCTATTCAGTTCACTAATCGTACTTCCCAAAGACAAGGTGACCAAAAAGTTCATCCCCTGCAATATCATAGCAGCTACTGACTTAAGGATCTTTCTAAAACTAGCATCATTGACTCCTATGTGCTATTTAAGTTATAGATGAAACTGTGTTTCTGTGACAGCTGTGTAGTCCACAGCAAGATGGTGAGGAGCCCATCCCATTAAGCAGGAAAAGATTGGACACTCTCCCCACCCCAATTCAGAAGTGTAGATGTTGCCCCAAGTTTGCCTCCAAAGTCCATATAAAAAGCTGCATGTACATCAATACCTCTGAACCCCGCAGAGGAAGACAAAATGGCTAGTTTACCTTAAAAAAGAAAACAAGATACAACTTTCCTAGTTCCCTCATTTGGAAGCTATGTTTCCCTTCCCAAATATTCTTAGAGCATTTTGTCTGGACATCTCCTTAATACTTGCATGCTCGTACTCTTATCATTACTCTTATTATTACTTATACACATGCCATATTCCTGTATTAGTCTGTAAGCTCCTTGAGGGTAGGGATAATACTATTTTTCATTGTTGTATCTCCCAGACATCATACAGTTCCTTCCATATAGCAGTATTTTAAAAATTAAATTGTACATCAATTGACCTTATAGAAGAACTTTCTAGTCTTACAAAATCTTTGACCAGATCATATTCTGTTATTTATAGATATGGTTCCCCATGATAGCAACTGATCCATACCCTAAGTCTAGTCTCATATAACACTACTTACCCCTAGCCCTGAACAGAGTGTTACTCAAGAAGGACCCAATTACCTATACAAGTCAATCATGTATATGAAACTAAGAATTAGCAGCTAGTGTAGATAGTCCCACATAGGGAGATTGGACAAGTGGGATGAGAATATCTGTAAATGGAATAGTGATGAAATAAGAGGGATTTTTCAAGGCCCAAAATATACTTTGGAAAGTTGGATGGTTCTTTAGATGAATACCCCCAAGAAATTCAAGGTTCTGAAAAAGAGAAGGGAGCACAGAGTGAACTAAATGAAATTGTAGAATCTTGGGCTACCTATACAAAAAGAAATGCATTGAAAGCAGAAATGAGAAGTGAGTGCTAAGGGAGAGAGCCACACAAGATGTGTTGATAGAGGTAACTCATTTCAGTGAAGAGGATAGGGTAATAAAATATCCAGAACCAGGAGAATAACTATTAAAAATTATTAATGAATCAAATGCAGGAGAATATGAGATGAGGCAGAACTTGGAATAGTTGTGTTTTTTTCCAAATTAAAGCCTAGTGGAGTAAATCTGGAGCCAAAACAGGAAAGAAAGTTCTTTCTCCAGTGTCCTAGAGAGTTGACAGAAAAGAGAGCTCAGCATGGGCCTCAGGGTATGCTAGGATGGAATAGCAGAAAAAACAATGATTGTAAAGGTCAGGCTAAGAAGAGGTCACCCCTAACTGAAATCAGAGTAAAATAAAGCCTGGAAGGGACTGTTTAATGCTCAAAACTATACCAAGTCAATTGAATAATATGAGATTTTACACCTGAGTTTATTATGTATAGTTTGTAACCAAGACCGTTTCACAGGGTGATAATGATTATTTGAGCATTTGAAGAGTTTCTAAGAGCAGTGCATTTTGATAGAAAGAAAGTAAGCTCCTTGAGGGAAGAATTTTAAGTTTTGTCTTTGTATCCTCAGTGCCTAAGGTGGTGGCTGGCACGTAGTAGTACATCAATAACTGACTGTTGATTGATTTATAATAGTGTAGACACAGTGGGAAAATAGTTCTACTGGAAAAGCCAAAATGAAGAAAGCCATGAGCATGTACCCGAGTACATTGTATTTGAAGCATAACAGCGACTGGGGTTTGTAATTGTTTGGTTTAAATTTCCTTTTGGATGGTCCATACTCTCTAGAAGGGAGGCTACTCTTTCCCAGTTTCTTGCTTCAGGTATCCCTATGGGTTTATTTTTCTCCTAGGCAACATGTTTTCTCTGACCCCCATGAGGAAGAGAAGTTTCTTTGAATCTGGAGAGAAGAAAATAGGCAGGAAATGAGGTTGCCTTAGTCCAACTGCCTCATGAGAGTTTAGAAAGAAAGCTTCTCCATATGCAATCTCCCACCCCCTAAAATCATTGCTTAACTCACTCTTTTTCCAGGAGAATCCAAAATGGTTCAGATTCATGTGGTTTATTCTTTTTTTTCCATAGTTTTGAGGAGTCATACCATTATCAATGAAACCAAATAGATTAATTTTAGGCCCCTGGATGCTGAGGAACAGAGATAACAAGGATTTGGAAAAAAAAAATTTCCTTGTCTCCCCCTCTGTGTCCCTGGGAAACCAGCTTCTTTCTCCAATGTGGCAGTAGAGTTCCCCCAAGGACACATCCACACATACTGAATGATATTATAGAGAAACAGGTTTCTTTTTGAGAATAGTTGGCCAATATAGGAAGTGAATAGAGATCAAATTTTAAAAACAGAAATAAGAAATGTGAAATAGGATTAATGAGAGAGCTAGGGCAAAGGAGAGAACTATTGCCTTATGTGAGATTTCAGTTCTCACCTTCCTTTCAGATGGCAAGAGAGATTATCTTTTCAAACACAGGCACAACCTCAGAGGAAGTTCCCAAGGTTCAGTACAGGAGGTGCCATAATCATCTGTCTGCCAGTAGACATTGTCTCCAATGACCCTTGGGAATAGGCAGCAAAAAGCTTCTCATGAAAAGGTGGAGTAGAAACTTGACTGAAGGAATCTTCTGTTGGGGACACTACCTGACTTCATCACATCCTCTTATAAGCTACTTTCTCCAAATGTGCTGGGAATCTTTTGACCTTCTGTGCATGAAAGCTATGTAGTTAGTTGTACCATTAATGTTCTGAAGTGCTATGAATTGACCATACCTCTTCATGCTTTTAAATAACACTTTAAAGTTGTAAAGCACTTTTCACAGCAACATGTTGAGGTAGGTAGTGCATCTATTATTACCCCCATTTCATAAATGTGAAAACTGAGACTTAGAGAGGGGGAATAACTTGTCAGTGATTCACCGCACAGGAAATCACAGCTAAGACTTGAACCCAACTCCAGATGGTTGAGCTACAAGTATATCTACTTAAAGAGACCAAATGCAATGTTTTCAAACAGCAGACACAGGCTCAGCCATTATTTTCAATATGGTGTGTGCCAGAGTAGGGAACCATCAAAGCTTCCTTTCCTCTATTCCCTAGGCAATCTCAGGCTTTCATTAACATTTGAAGGAAATTATAAGGAGAATCAAATCGTAGACTTCAGGCCTTATGGTGAGTCAGAAAGGAATTTTCCCTTTTTGTCAATTTGATTGAGGTCGGTAAGTATATATTCCCTCAAGCATCAGATGTCATTACTGGAAGAGATGGGTCTTGGTATATAATAAAACTCCCAGATGGAAGGGCATTCTAATATGTTGCTTCACAGTTGGCATTTTTCTCCATACAAAGTTAAATACATCACAAATCTGTATTGATAAAAGGTTAGAAAAATTACTACAAAAATGCCAGTTGTCAAATATGTGAAATTAACATTAAAAAGCCAATCCATAACACCTACACACTACTCCTTTCTTCTCCCCCCATCCTTCATCAAGTGTAGGCTAAGGAACTAGATCTACAACTCTGGGAATTTTGACCACCAAAACTTCTTATACTTTTTTTTTAAACAAATGCTTTATTAACTTCTGTTTTACATCATTCATTTCTGCCAGATTTTGAGTTACAATCATTTTCCCCCCATTATTCCCCTACCCAACCTCCCAGAACAGTCATCCCACAAGATATCGCTTCCTACAATCTGCTCTCTCCCATACCTTCTCCCATACCCCCATCGACTTTTCCATTAGAGGAAGGTGAGTCTTTGCATCCCAATGCCTGCACATCTTATCTCCCTATTACAAGCAAAAGAGTATTAATATTAGTATTTATATATATTTGAAACATTTAATGTTACGACCTCAAATTTCAGATCCATTTCCTTCCTCCCTTGTCACCCATTCCCTCTTGGGAGATAAGTAATTCAGTATATGTTGTACATGTCTAGCTATGCAAAACATTATCATAGTAGATATATTGTACAAGGCTGCTAATAATTCCCTCCCACTCATCCCACCCCCCACCTGGTCCATTCCCTACATGATCCTGTCCCTCTTTTATAGTGGGTACTTCCAACCTCCCCTCACCCCAAGGATGCCCTCCCATCCATCATCCCTCCTCCCATCCCCCTTTCCCCTATCCTGCTGCAGGTTGAGATATCCCATTTAGTTTGTATGTCATTTTCTCCCTGAACCAAATTCAATGTGAATGTGATTTTGCCTTTTTGGCCTTCCTTATTCTCCCCCTCTTCTGCAACCACTTCCCCTTGCTTCTTCTGCATGGGGTAGTTTATACTACCCTGTCTCTCCCCATCTCCTCTTGCCACTTTCCTCTCTAACCTCATAATTTCATCCCTTGAGTATTCTCCCTTCCCAACAAATTCAACTTATGCCCTCTATCCATATATAACTGTAACCATATACACACACATTCACATATGTATTCATATGACCACACACCCTTCTTCCATTATTTTCATAGTGAGAAAGATATCATCAGTCACAGTTATTGCTTTTCCATATAGGAATGTAAATAGTTCAACTTTGATAAGTTCCTTTTGATTTCTTTTCCCTGATTACCTTCTCAGGCATCTCTTACTTCTTGTGTCTGGATGTCAAATTTTCTATTCAACTCTGGTTTTTTCCTCAAGAATGCTTGAAAGTCCTCTATTCCACTGAATGACCATATTTTCCCCTGAAACAAAATACTCAGTTTTGCTGGGTAGGTGACCCTTGGGTTCATTCCCAGTTCTTTTGCCCTCTGGAATATCATATTCCATGCCCTTCGATCCCTCAGTGTAGAAGCTGCCAGGTCCTGGGCTATTCTGATTGTGTTTCCACAATATTGAAATTGTTTCTTCCTGGCTGCTTGTAGTATTTTCTCCTTGATCTGGGGATTCTGGAACCTGGCTATAATATTCCTGGGAGTTTTCTTTTTGGGATCTTTTTCAGGAGGTGATCTGTGGATTCTTTCAACCTCTATTTTGCCCTCTGGATCTAAAACATCAGGGCAATTTTCCTTGAGAATTTCTTGAAGGGTGATTTCTAGGTTCTTTCTTTGATCATGGCTTTCAGGTAGTCCAATAATTTTTAAATTGTCTCTCCTGGATCTATTTTCCAGGTCAGTGGTTTTTCCCATGAGATATTTCACATTGCCTTCTAATCTTTCGTTTGTTTGGATCTGCTTAACAGCATCTTGATTTCTCATAAAGTCACTAGCTTCCATTTGCTCCAGTCTAACTCTGAAGGAATGAATCTCCTCAGTGAACTTTTGAGATTCTTTTTCCATCTGGCAAATTCGACTTTTTAAGGCATTCTTCTCCTCATTGCCCTTTTGGGCCTCCTTTGCCATTTGAGTTAGTCTATTTTTTAAGGTGTTGTTTTCCTCAGTCAGGCTGTTGACCCTCATTTCATACTTTTCCTGCATCCTTCTCATTTCTCTTTCCAATTTTTCCTCCACTTCTCTTATTTGATTTTTAAAGTCCTTCTTAAGGTCCTCTATGGCCTGCAACCCGCTCATGTTTTCCCCTGGGGCTTTTGGAGCAGGACTTCTGACCTCACAGTCCTTTTCCTGCTCTATGCCCCCAAAATAGGAGTCTAGGGTTGCATTTTTCTGTTTCCTTTGCCTTGGCATGTTGCCACTTAATTGCTTGACTTTTGGGCTTGTTGCCACACTATGGCTTTAAGGCCAGATAGAGGAATTTTCGTCCCGAACGTGTGGGGGGCAACTTCCGTTTCTGGCAAGCTGTAAACCCACCCACGACTTCCACCCTAGATCACAATCCAGATCCAGGGAGGTTAAAGCAAGAGCGATTACCCCCCAAGACTGATCGCTGGATCTCCCTACAAATTTGCAGGCTGGGAGCGGGAGCTGCCTCTGAAAACTACAAAATGGCGTTTGTCCTCAGCGGCTTCTAGCCCCCAGGGGAGGGAGCCAACACATTCCCTAATACCAGTCCCAAAGTCCATAGGACACTAACCTCTTACTTTGTCCTAGGCAAGTCTATGTTGATAATTCTGGAGTCGCCACAGCTCCTGGTGTTCTGGGGTTCCTCCAGCTGGCTGCTGGCCCTGCCGCCCTGGGGCTAAAACCTCGGCTCATGCGGACCTGGGCTCCTGAGCTCTGCGCTCTGCGAGCTGCCAGGTCCCAGACCACTGCGCTGGTCCTTCCTGCAGGGCTGCTGGGCTGTCCTCAGCGGGAGGTTAGCTTCTCTGTGTCGTTCTGTGGGTGCTGGGGCTCCAGAAGTTGTTCCGAGTCCCGTTTTACATCGTTTGGGGGGAATCTGGGGGCAGAGTGGCTTGGACGAGCTGTTTCTACTCCACCATCTTGGCTCCGCCCCAATTTCTTATACTTTTACATGTAGATGGATGCCAAATCTCACTGATATGGATGGTCACTTCACTGAGGCAAATTGCAATCCATTCATTTCTTTTTAATACATCTTAGTAAAAATTAAATATAAGTGTGTGGGTGAGGCAAGAAACATTTATTAAGGACTGAGATATGTGCCAGGCACCATGATAAGAACTTTATAAATATTATCTCTCCTCACAATAACCTTGTAAGGTAGGTGCTATTATTACCACCCTCATTTTATAGTTGAGGAAACTGAGGCAAGTAGAAACTTATAGAGATATCTATAAAATTTGAAAATTATTTGCATTTTTCCTGGTCCTCCTCATGCCTATTCCTCATCATCATTTGAGGATTCATTAACTTATCTAGGAGTAGGCAGGGAAAACAAGCCTTGCAATGTTACAACTTCTTAGAAATTTTAGTAATGACTTTGAGGGGAGAGATAATTGGAATTATTGGTCAAAATATAGTTTGAAGATTGTTTTGGATTTCCCGTATCCACTCTGAGGTACTAATCAACATGAACCCTGCAAAGGAAAGTTGGCCATTTGAAAATCAACATACTGGGAAGTAAAAAATACATTACTAAGTAATTTCCACAAAAGAGGAGGATGCCTTTATCAAGACATACATGACTTTTCTGATTAATTTTCTTGTTCCTTTTCTTAGTGCCCTTTTGAAAGATTTCACATGGATATTTTGCAGTCATCTCAAACTCATATATTCAAATGACTTTTCTTCCCTCCCACTCATTTTCTTATTTCTCCTAAAACTACGATTCTCAATTAGTCAATAAATAAGTATTTATTAAGTTTCTACTACATCCCTGCCATTGTGTTAAGCACTGGGGATGGACCTGCCTTCAGTTAGCTTGTATTCTAATGGGAGACACAACACACACACAGAAACACAGAAATATGGAACATATACAAAATATATACAAAATAAATTTAAGAGTAGAGTGTCCTACAAAAGCTGAGGAAATCAGGAAATACTTCATGTAGAAGGCAGTGCTCCAACTGAGTTTTTAAGGAAAAGATGGATCTACAAGGTAGAGGTGAAGCTTGTGGCACTCCAGTAATGGGGCACATGCAGTCCAAAGCCTCAGAGATGGGAGACTGAATGTTGTATTGAAGAACAGCAAATTGACTGATATGGTTAGACCATAAAAAGTATAAAGTAGAGTAAGGAGTATAAATATAAGTATAAAGTATAAAGTAAGGAGTATAATAGTATAAAGTGTGTAAGGAGACTGAAAAGGTGGGAATAGGCAAGGTCATAAAGAACTTTAGGTGTCAGGCAGAGAAGTCTATATTTGATCCTAATGGTAATTAGGAACTATCCAAGTTTATTGATTTGACAGATGAAGGGTACACACCCTTGGTTTAGAAAATTATATTTGCAACAGTTTGGAGGATTGATTGAAGGGGGAAAGAAAAAAACAAATAGGAAAATCAAATAGGTAGGTTTTGCAGTGGTCGGAGTAAACAAAAGATATGAAGATTGAAAATTATAAGACTTGACAATAATTGGGATGAATACAGGTGAGGAGTCAGGGATAACCCCAAAGTTATAAGGGTGAGGAGTATGTTAGTGCCCCACAAAGTAAAGTGGAATTTTGGAAGCAGGAAAGATTTAGAGGCAAATTCTGTTTTGGGCATGTTGAATTTGATGTTCATGTGACATCCAGTTTGAAATTCTGAATAGGCAGTTAAGAATAGGAGACAAAGCCAGGAAAGAGATTAAGGCTGGATAAATAGAACTGAGAATCATTTGTATAGAAATTATTATTGAACCTCTGGTGGTGAGTGAGAATGAGGAGCCCATCAATCAACACTCATTTATTAAGGGCCTACCAGAAGGCACTGTGATTTGTGCTAGGGATGCAAAGACTAAGAATGAATGAATGAAAATGGAAATAACCCCTTCTTTCTAGGAGTGTACACGCTAATATGGGGGGTAAGTACACATACAAATATGTAAAGAATAAATATAAAAGGAACAAATGCATATGAATACCAAGTAGTTCCATACAAGGCAGTTTGGGCAGGCGGGCACTAGCAGTGGCAGGTAGTGGAGACCATAAGGTTTCAGGTCAAAGGTGGTCCTGGAGCTGACCCTTGAAGGAAGAGAGGCCTTTTAGCGAGATGACACCAGAATTGCCATTCTGAGTTCCTGAGGATTGTGTTTGGGGGAAAAAGCAGACGGATTCGGTTTCTGTGGCCTATTTGTGGTTTCGCAGTGAGCCACTCTTTGAAACTCCTTCATCTCTGAAAGCTCCTTCTCATTGTTACCCTTCAAGCCCAGTTACCAATTCTACTTCCACAGCATGTTTCACATTCTCTCCTCCTTTCTACTCTCACTTCAGAAGGTCGGTCTCTCCAGGCAGCTAGGTGGTGCAGGGAATAGAGCACCGGCTCTGGAGTCAGGAGGACCTGAGTTCAAATGTGGCCTCAGACACTTAGGACTTTGGGCAAGTCACTTAACTCCAATTACCCTGCTTCCCCCCCTCTAAAAACAAACAAAAAATTCAGTCTCTTGTTAGCTCTCACCTTGACTACTGCAACAGCCTTCTAACTATTCTTGCCACCAGCCTATACTGTTGCAATCCATGTTTCACACCATTGTCACCATAATCTTCCTAGGGCACAGATCTGTCTATGCCCCTCTCCTTCTAAAAATGAATCCTTCAGTGAGTCTCCATTGATTACAAAATAAAAATACAACCTCCTTAGTCTGACATTCAAGGCTCTCTGTACTTTAGCTCCAACTGAGGTTTCCATAGTTATCCTATCTCAAATGCAGGGAGCCATCGTCTGTCATCCTGACCTATGTTTTGCCATTGGACTTCAGTGACTCTGGAGAAGAAATTAGGGCTGATGACTTTGCACAGCTCTGTCTCACTTAAATCCAATTCACTTGCAAGTCAAAGCATCACAATGAAGGATGAAGAGCAACAACTACAATCTCAAATGCAGCTAGTTGGTAGAGTGGATAGAGCACCGTGCCTGGAATCAGGCAGACCTAAGTTCAAATTCAGTTTCAGACTCTGACTAGCTATATGACCCTGGACAAGTCACTTAACCTCTGTTCACCTCAGTTTCCTCAACTGTAAAGTGGAGCTTAGCACCACATCCAGCATATAGTAGGTGCTCTATAAATGCTTATTCCCTTCTCCCAACCCCCACAAATACTTGGAGTCAGAATAGAACATTTTCAAAGCCTGTATCAGATATTTTTTCCACTGAGAAGTCACTTAACTGCTCTCAGCTTAAATTTCCTCATCTGAGAAATGGAGATTTATAGTAATGGCACCTATTATACAGGGTTGTTGTGATGACCAAATGAAGTGATATGGGTGGAGATTTACAAACTTTAAAGTGTCACATCATATCAGTGTTAGTTATTATTGTCACCTCCTCACAGTAGAGCTAAACTGTGCCACTCGTATTCCTCTGTCTTCTCCTGAGTTTGTTTTGGCATAAGCTCTCCCCTACATCTGAATTAGTCTCTCCTCATATCTCTACCTACTGAAATCCTTCCCTCCCTGGCCAGCTCTGGTAACACTTCTTTGGTCTCCCATCTGCAAAGGGTCTTTACATTCCCCTTGCACCTCTGTGATGCGCTCACAGTGTAATTCCTCTGCCACAGACTCACGTTGTCATTTGTCCTATAATTAGCTATGTACTTCCCCTTCCAGACTGTAAATCCTTTGAGGGAGGGACTGTTTTTTTTTTTTCATTTTAATATACCCAGTGTCTCACAGAGCAAAGGCATAAGATGGGTGCTTAATAAATGTTTCTTACATGATGCCCTTGGAGCTGCTTATACAAGATTCCAGAATATAGGGTATTCATTCCTTTATATCCAGCTGTTTGGCTTTTGCCCCATTTGGCACATTCACTAATGGGAAGAAACTATCTACAAATGGACCAATTGGATTTGTCCAAATAATGAATGAGGAAACAAGCTCCAAGCTATTCGAAATCAGCAGGATCACTGGCACCGGTTCAGTTGAGAAGCCTAAGTAGACTCATTGGGGAAAGCAGATATGTATTTGGACCCCGCTTCTACTCAGTAAGAAGCTCTTCTCTTTTGATTTCATAAAATCCACATTCCTCAAAATCTAAATGTCTTATAAATACTGTTTGTGGAGGATCCAGCAGAATGCACAGCTTCTCCAGGAAGGGAATATGGAACAAAGGACTGGTGCCAAAGATGAAAAGCATTCAGGCTGCTCCTATGTTACTGTCTTAAGGCTTTGACCAATCAGTTCATCAATAAGCATGTTTAAGAACCTACAATGTACCAAGATCTGTGCTAGGCGCTGGTGAAACAAAAGTAGAAACCAAACCTCTTCTGTCCACAAGAAGCTTATATTCTGCTGTATTCTAGGCAACTAAATGACCCACTGGTAATTGGATTTGAACTCTGGAAGACATTATTGTCATCATCACCACCATCATCATCATCATCATCATCATCATCATGGCCAATATTTATATAGCACCCTACTATGTGCCAGGCACTTTGCTAAGTGCCTCATTTGAACCTTACAGCAACCCAAGGAGGCAGGTGCTGTTATTATCTTCAGAAAACCGAGGGAAATAAAGGCTAAGTGAAATGCCCAAGGTGATGTAGCTAGTAAGTGTCTGAGGTTGGATTTGAACTCAGATCTTCCTGACTCCAGGCCCAGTGCTTTATCTGCTGTGCCATCTAGCAGCCTCTCATGCAGTAGGGATTCATCACATCCTGCTTCAATCACATGCTAGCTGTGAGACCCTGGTCAAGTCACTTAACCTTTGTCTACTTCAGTTTTCTTATCTGTAAAATGGAATCAATAGTAGTATCTACCTAATAAAGTTTTTGTGAGGCTCAAATTAGATAGTGTATGAGAAGCATGTAAGTGTTATATACTACACTAGTTATTAGCACTATCATATTTTAGAGGAGAATAAACATATACTCATATAAGTATATACTATGTATTATCTGATATATACATATGTATTACTATGTATTATCTTCAATATACATATATACTATATATTATATACTATAAATATATGTTTTATATATGTATATATGCATATATAATGTATATTTTAAAATATAACTGGAATCAGGTAGACCTAAATTCAAATTCAGTCTCAGACACTGAATGGCTGTGTGACCCTGGACAAGTCACTTAATCTCTGTTCACCTCAGTTTCTTCAACTATGAAGTGGGGATAATAACAGAACCTACCTCTCAGGGTAATTGTGAGAATCAAATGAGATAATATTTGTAAAAAATGCTTAGTACCATGTCCAGCACATAGTAGGTGCTATATAAATGCCTCCTCTGAGGGAAACTTATACAATTTGTGAAATTCTTCTTTTCTTTGTAGATGAATGTTCTTGCTTAAAACTCAAAATCATTTGGTTGGTGAAGACAGAGATAGAGAGAGAGAGAGAGAGAGAGAGAGAGAGAGAGAGAGGGAGGGAGGGAGAGAGAAACGTGCTTGGTGCCTTAAGTCTGAAAGGTGACAGCACATTTTGGGTTTTAAGCAGGAACATTCATCTACAAGGAAGAGAGGAATTCCCCAAATTACGTGGGGCAAATGAGATAAACATCTGTCCAATATCAAATTAGCATCTCTAGAACTTCATAAATATCCTTTAGACTAACTACTTTCCCCAGGCTCACTAATATGGTATATCTTCTTAGCACCTGAATGTCCTCCCAGTCCTCTAAGAGGCTCCTTTGGACATTCCCACTACCTCCAAGAATGAGGTCTGTTCTTTCCTAGGACCTTGAATTCCTTTGACTCCACATATCCCTCTGAGTTTGGCTTATTAACTACCTTAAAAATCCATGTTCCTGCACAAAAAATAATTAAAGTAACTAGGATAAGAAAGGAAGCTGTCAACTTCGGAAAAAATTGCATCAGTCATCTCTGACATAAAAGATACATAAGTAACTAACAAATATATTTAAAACTAGAAGCTTTTTTCCAGCAGGAAAGTCAAAGGATATGAAAATAACTTATCAAATTAAAAACCATATAAAAAAATCTCCAAATTACTACTAATAAATATAAATTGAAATATTTTTTTCAATTATACCTTGCACACAGAAAATTGCCAAAAATGACAAAAGATGGTAGTACTCAATGGTGGAAAGTTATGGAAATACAGCACATGTGCCCAGTTGGTGGAGTTTTGAATGAACCCAATTATTCTGGAAAATGATTTGGAATTATTCTAAGAAAGAGACTAACATGTCCGTGTCTTTAACCCAAAGAATGCACCTTGAGGCACATCCCCCAAGGATATCAAGATAAAAAGAAATCTCTCACATATCCCCACAAATTGTGTAGCAGTACTCTTTTTTTTAAGTAGCAAAGTCCTGGAAACAAAGTAGTGGAGCATCAATTATGGAATAGCTAAACACATTGTGGTACCCAAATGTAATGAGATATTGCTGTACTATATGGAATTATTTATGGAAAGATTTATGGGGACTGATGTCAAATGAAGTAAGCAGAACCAAGGAAAAAATATACACAGTAACCACAGCAATGCAAATAGAAAGAACCACAACAAAACAATTGGAACCAAATGCTGTGAAATTTTAATGACCAAGTTTGGCACCAAGGAAAAGATAGGAGAAGGCACCTCACTCCTTCTTTGCAGAGGCATAGACTCATAACATCTAGCTGTTTTTGATGTATTGGTTAGATTTGTTAAACAATTTTCCCCTAGTTCTTAATTCTTTGTTATAAGGGATGGCACAATGAGAGGCATGCACTGAAAAATGTTGGTGTTATAAAAGCAAAAAATATCAATAAATAATATTTAAAATATCTTGCATCCTATGAGTAAGGCATAAAAATGCCTTGCTGGCCCCTGGTGTCCCTTATACAAATACCTGTTATCTCTGCTTCAGTTACTGTGTCAATGTCCTCTCTTCTAAATAAGAGGACATCAATTGCTGTGTAAACATCAGTTGGATGGCATCTCCAATGCCATAAATACTCTCCACCAAGAAACCCCATTCTGTCAATTTCTCATAACTGCAATTTACCTAACATTTCAGGGCTTATTTTCCTCATCTATAAGATGATGAGATTGAATGAGACGACTTCTGTGGTCCCTGGCAGCTCTAGACCAATGACCCTGATATAAGTACCAGGCTTCCTCAGGGTGACTACTGCTTATCCACAGTCTATATTACAAGTGCAGGTTGCCCTATCTGTAAACAGTATGATATAGTGGAATGAATGGTATATTTAGAATCAGGAGAAACCAAGGTTTGAATCTCCCCTTTGATTTTTATTAGCTATGTGACCCTGGGTATTTCCTCTTCATCTCTTACTGTTAAAATCCCCTTCTTTCCTTTAGACTCAGTTTAGATACCACTTCCTCCATGAAGCCTTCTCTGCTTCAAATATTGTCCCTAACTAAAATGTTTTTTACCTCCTTATATTTTCTTTTTCTTTTATTTTTCTTTCTTTTTTTTGTAGAGGGGGAAGGCAAGGCAATTGTGGTTAAGCGACTTTCGCAAGGTCACACAGCTAGTAAGAGTATCAAGTGTCTGAGGCCGATTTGAACTCAAGTCCTCCTGACTCCAGGGCTAGTGCTCTATTCACTGAGTCACCTAGCTGCCCCCTCCTTATATTTTCTTTTTTTTTTATCTTTTTTTTAATTAAAAAAATGCTTTATTAACTTCTGGTTTACATCATTCATTTCCACCAGATTATGAGTTACATTTTCCCCCATTTTTCCCTACCCACCACCCCAGAATAGCAGTCCCACTAGATATCCCCTCATCCAATCTGCTCTCTCCCATATCTTCTCCCATAACCCCTTCGACTTTGCCATTAGGGCAAGGTGAATCTCTAAGCCCCAATGCCTGGACATCTTATGAAACATTTAATTTTAAAACTTTAATTTTCAGATACATTCCCTTCCTCCCTTGTCACCCACTCCCTCTGGGAAGATAAGCAATTCAGTACGTAGCTATGCAAAACATTACCATAGTAGATATATTGTAAAAGACTGCTTATATTTCCCTCCCACCCATCTCACCTCCCACCTGGTCTATTCCCTACTTTGATCCTATCCCTCTTCGAAAGAGGGTACTTCCAACCTCCGCTCCCCTAGGATGCCCTCACCTCCATCATCCCCCCTTTCATCCCCCTTTCCCTACTCTCCTGTAGGGTGAGATATTCCATTTAGTATGTATGTGATTCTCTCCTTGAGCCAACTTCAATGAGAATATGCTTTTGCCTTTTTGCCTTCCTGTTCTTCCCCTCCCCTGCAACTACGTCCCCTTGCCTCTTCTACATGAGATAGTTTACCCTACCCTGTCTCTCTCCATCTCCTCTTGCCACTTTCCTCTCTCACCTCTTGACTTCACCCCTTAAGAATCATCCTTTCCTTGGGGTGGCTAGGTGGCGAAGTGAGCAGAGAGCCAGTCCTGGAGCCAGAAAGACCCGAGCCTGGATCTGGCCCCAGAAACCCAACACACAAACAAAAACCCAGCCATGTGAACCTGGGCAAGTCACCCAACCCCAATTGCCCTCTAAAAAAAAATAATCATCCCTTCCCATCAAATTCAATCTGTGCCCTCTATCCATGTATACCTGTGAACATATGCCATGTACCCTTCTTCAATTATTTTCATAATGAGAAAGGTTTCATCAAACACAGTTATTGTTTTTCCATGTAGGACTGTAAATAGTCCAACTTTGATAAGTTCCTTTTGATTTCTTTTCCTTGATTACCTTCTCAAGCATCTTTTGCTTCTTGTGTCTGAATGTCAAATTTTCTATTCAACTCTGGTTTTTTCATCAAGAATGCTTGAAAGTCCTCTATTCCACTGAATGACCATATTTTCCCCTGAAACAAGATACTCAGTTTTGCTGGGTAGGTGACCCTTGGGTTCATTCCCAGATCTTTTGCCCTCTGGAATATCATATTCCATGCCCTTCGATCCCTCAGTGTAGAAGCTGCCAGGTCCTGGGCTATTCTGATTGTGTTTCCACAATATTGAAATTGTTTCTTCCTGGCTGCTTGTAGTATTTTCTCCTTGATCTGGGGATTCTGGAACCTGGCTATAATATTCCTGGGAGTTTTCTTTTTGGGATCTTTTTCAGGAGGTGATCTGTGGATTCTTTCAACCTCTATTTTGCCCTCTGGATCTAAAACATCAGGGCAGTTTTCCTTGAGAATTTCTTGAAGGGTGATTTCTAGGTTCTTTCTTTGATCATGGCTTTCAGGTAGTCCAATAATTTTTAAATTGTCTCTCCTGGATCTATTTTCCAGGTCAGTGGTTTTTCCCATGAGATATTTCACGTTGCCTTCTATTCTTTCATTTGTTTGGATCTGTTTAATAGTATCTTGATTTCTCATAAAGTCACTAGCTTCCATTTGCTCCAGTCTAACTCTGAAGGAATGAATCTCCTCAGTGAGCTTTTGAGATTCTTTTTCCATCTGGCAAATTCGACTTTTTAAGGCATTCTTCTCCTCATTGCCTTTCTGAGCCTCTTTTGCCATTTGAGTTAGTCTATTTTTTAAGGTGTTATTTTCCTCAGTTAGGCTGTTGACTGTCATTTCATACTTTTCTTGCATCTTTTTCATTTCTCTTCCCAAATTTTCCCCCACTTCTCTTATCTGCTTCTTAAGGTCCTCTATGGCCCGTAGCCAGCTTGTATTTTCATTTGGGGCTTTTGGTGCAGGAGTTCTGACCTCACAGTCCTCCTCCATGCTTTGAGCCTCTTTGCCCCTAAAATGGGAGCCCAATGTTGAACTTTTCTGTTTATTTTGTTTCATTTGCCTAGGCATGTTGCCACTTAATTACCTGATTTTTTTGGGCTTGTTGCCACAGTAGGACTCTGCCACCAGACAGGGGAGCTTCCGCCCAAACGTAGGGTCTTCACAACTTCCGCCAGTTGGGTGGCCTCTATAAAGCCTCCACCCACTCTGGCAAGTTGGATACCCATCCCAAACTTCCCCCCCAGACCACAATCCAGATCCAGGCAGTTTAAAGTAAGAGCGATTAACCCCCAGACTGATTTCTGGATCTCCCTACAGTTTGCAGACCAGGAGCTAGAGCCACTACTGACGCTGCAAAATGGCTTCTGTGCTGCAGTTTCTTTAGCAGCTTTTCGCCCCCAGGGGAGGCAGCCACGAGTTCCCCAAATACTGGTCCCAAAGTCCATAGGGCACTAACCTCTCACTTTGTCCTAGGCATATCTGTGCTGATAATTCTGGAATTGCCACAATTGCTGGTGTTCTGGGGTCCCTCCAGCTGGCTGAAGGCCCGACCACCCTGGGGCTAAAACCGCAGACCTGGGCTCGGCTCTGTGAGCTGCGCTGTCGGTTCCCAGCAGGCTGTGCTGCCTGCTCCCAGAGCCCTGTGCTGGCCGCTCCCTGCAGGGCTGCTGGGCTGTCCTCTGCAGGAGGTTAGCTTCTCTGTGCCATTCTGTGGGTGCTGTGGCTGCAGAAGTTGCTTGGGGTCCCCTTTCACATTTTTTGAAATTTGTGTGGGGCAGAGCACATTGGAAATGCTGTTTCTACTCCGCCATCTTGGCTCCACCCCCCAAATGTTTTTTTAGTTGAATGATATTTATGAACTACTGGGATTTGTCTCCAGATAGGTCTATTCTCTTCCCTGGACTGCCTCATTCAAAATCATTAACACTATATATGCAAATTAATAGAATCAAGAGAGGCCTTCCTCTGTAGTTCTTGCAGTGAATCAGTTAATCAATCAACTAGTACACCTACTATGTGTTAAGCCTAACCCTTGTCTGCCAGGTTGTTCTCTGATTTAATGAGCTTTATTTATTTTTCCACAATCCAACTAGTCCCTCTCTTTATAGTTCTGAGGTTCCTGAGACTTGCCGAGGAAAACAGAAGTTGGTATATATCTTTCTCATCCAGAACGTGAACTAGCAGGTATAGGATAAAGACCATAAAAGGATTCTTAAAGGTGACCAAGTTGTAGAATTTGGCACTGTCAAGAACATTTAGAACTATCTAATCCAAATCCTCTCATTAATGTTTACATGTTTAAAAGTACATATACATATATTTTTATATATTGTATGCATATTCTTATTAAAGGACGTACAGCTTAAGATTTACTGTTAGAGAGTAGGGAGGAATGAAGGGATTTATACCAATCAAAATAAAAACACAGAATGGTAGAGTTCTAAGAGACCCCAATATCATCTTAGTCCAATCCCTTTATTTCATGCATTGGAAAACTGGGGCCCAGAGAAATGAAATTGTTCTCTCAAGGTCGCAAATGTCATAAATAGAAGAGTAATGACTTAAACTCAGCTCCTGTCACTTTAACAAGGCTTCTCTCCTTTGTGGTAATTCTGCAAATATGATAGAAACTTGGACCCTGTAAACTTGCTTCCAAGACAAGTCTCAATTTGTTTGCTTAACAAAGAATATAAAAAGAGTTTGGATTATTTAAAATCTAAAAACAACTGGAAAGATGTAATGTGGCTATATTTATCTATATATAGAGAGACTTATCTACACCTAATAATGAACATTTATTAAGCACCTACTATATTTCAGGCACCATGAGCTCACTCTCTCCTTTCCTTCCTTCCTTCCTTCCTTCCTTCCTTCCTTCCTTCCTTCCTTCCTTCCTTCCTCCCTTCCTTCCTTCCTTCCTTTGTTTCTTTGTTTGTTTGTTTCTTTCCCCTCTCTCTCTCCTTTTGTATAATCTAAATCTGTATCTATCAGTAAACATTCATCAAGCACCTCTTATAATTCCAGGCACTATGCTCTGTGTGTATATCTATATCTATATCTACCTATATATATATATTCATATGTATCTACCTATATATATATATATACACACATATATATGTATCTACCTATATATATATATATATATATATATATATACACACACAGACACACACATATGTCTGTGTCTGTGTCTATGTCTATGTCTATGTCTATGTATATGTATGCATGTATGTATCTGTGAAATGCGGACAGTTAAAATTCTTTCCTATGGCAACTCTATTGAGATGCCTGTACCATATGGCCACACAAAGATGGAGGAAGTGGAGACTGACAATAAACATTTACATTCTAGAGCTTTCCTTTTGATCAATGAACCTTATTAAACTTATAAGCTTTTGAAACCTGACCATTGAACCCAAACAAATAACCAAAAACCAGTATAGGTACATGAAAACTTTACTGCATCTAGTATAGGGACTAATTTCTAACCTCCCTTTTTCCCTAGTAACTATTTAGTTATCTATCCCAGTAGGGTCAAACTCAGATAAAAAGAAAAATCACTAAACCCTATTTAAGTTTCTCTGTGTCTTAGACAATCACAAATTTATATTATGTATGTTCTATTGTATTTTTATTCATTTTGCTCAATATTTTCCAATAGCATTTTAATCTGAGGTAGCCTCCCTCGGAAAATGGGCTACTGTATGCAGGGGGTTATTGTAATGGTAATATCTTTCCCATCCATGAATAGGCCCATGTGACCTGCTTAAGTCACATAGAAACCTAAGTCACATGAGTTTGAGTCACATGAAACCTGTGGTGGGAGGAGCTTGCTGAATGGGTGGAGCAGGTAGGGTAGAGCAGAGCCCAGAGGAAGTTGGTCAGAACAGTTAGAGCTGAGGGAAAAAAAAAAGAAGCAGGCAGCAAGCTATGAGTGAGGGGTTGTTTGTTTGTGGGAAGGCCCTATCAGGGAGGAGGCTTGGGGATGGCAGTGCCTCCTATATTGTAATTGTGTATAGATTTCTTTGTTGCTATGACTCTCTGGTATTTGAATAATTGTTTTGGTTCTGTCTTCCATGTGGAGAGTCTGTTATATTTTGTGATTCAGAACTATACAGGCATATTCATAACTGCTATAGCTGCTATGAATATTTCATTGGCACTATGGTTATGTGTTTGACACCTCTGATCTAGCCTTATTAGACTTATTAGATTCCTGCCATAGCCATACATAAGAAATAAATCAAATTTGTCAAAAGTCCTACCCTTATTCACTGTATAAAGTCACTTTAAAAAATAGAAGCAAATTCAAAAGAGTTGATTTGCTCTATAATTAAATCTGGTATTTATTCCATATTTCCAGAATGCCCATTGAGAAAGTTAGTGGTACAATGGTTAGAGCACTGGGCATGGAGTCAGAGAAACCTGAGTTCAAATCTGCCCTCAAACATTTAACAGATAGGTAACCATGAACAGTCTATTTAACCTCTCTCTGACTCCATTTCTTCATCTGTAAAATGGAGATAATAATACCTATTTACCAGGACCAAAGGAAATAACATTTATAAAGCATTTTTCACAGCTTATATAGCAGACATGCTTAATAAATGCTTGTTTCCTTCCTTCCCATCTCTTAGGACAGTGCTTGTCATGTAATAGGCACTTAATAAATGTTTGTTGATGTATGGAAAAAAATGGATATTCCACATAGTGCTTTACATATATTTTCTTAGTTTATGCATGCTCATTAGCAGTTATGAGAGGTATGCCTATAAGTCCTTAAATATATAATCAATTGTGCATATTCTGATTTATGGAGGAATTTAGAGGAATGGAGGTTCATTAGTGTAGTCCTTGGAATAGCATACTCTGCAACCTTTACCATGTGAGTTCCACAAAACTAACTTGCTGTTAATTATACTCATGATACATCCTCACTAAACTATTACAGGAAGAATTGAGTAAGGCTACATTATATGCATCTGGAGACCCTAATATAATCCCTTTTCTGCAAAGCAGACAATTCTAGTGAAATATAGGTACATATACATGAGGGGGGACTATCAGAAAAACATGCAATTGTATTATTCATTTTAAGTATTATTGGGGCCAGGAGATCTAGAGAAAAAGGAACTATTGATAATGATGATTAGATACAGACCCACCCTGCTGTCATTTAAATCTTACTCCTTAAATCTTGTTCAAAATCATGTTCTCAAAGGTTTCTTCAAATGTCATACATGTCTGAATCTTTCCACCACCACAATTTGACCAGAATGGGATGAGTATAAGTGATGAAGAAATGGGAATATTTGCATTGAGGGACTTCAGAAACTATCTGAGCACATTTCCCAAGTAATTGACAATTAAAGGACAAGTTTGGGTGGAGTAGAAATAAGACTACCTTGTGGCTCAGGCTCCCACCTCCTCCAATTCATGTAAAAGGTGACTCTGAACAAACTTTCAAGGTAGAGAACCCACAAAATGACACAGAAAAGCTAACCTCCTGCTGAAGACAGCCCAGCAAGCTGGCAGGAAGTGACCAGTGCAGCACTCTGGGAGCCGAGCCCAGTCCAGCAAGAACATGAGGTTTTAGCCTCAGGGAAGCCTGACCAGCCACTGGCTGGAGGGACTTCAGATCACCAGCAGCTGTGGTGATTTCCAGAATTATTAACCCCATAGATGCCAAAGACAAAGTGAGAGGTCAGTGTAGACTTTGTGGGAACAGGGAGTTTGGGAGTGTCATCCATCCTTTAACCCCTTGAGGGAAAAGTAGCTGAAGAGCTGTGGCCATGTAGCCACTGTCACATGGCTGCTTCAGAGCTCCTGGTCTGCAGATTGTAGGGGGACCAAGAAACCAGTCTGAGGGGTAATCTCTCTTGCTTTAACCTGCTTGGATCTGGATTGCTGTCTAGGGTGGAGGTCCTCAGGTGTGTGAACCCCAGAGAGTGTGGAGGCTTCAGAGAGGGCACCCAACTAATAGCTCTGGCAGCTGCAAAAACTCCAGCGTTTAGGATAAAGCTCCCTGCTCTGGTAGCAGAGTTCTACTGTGGCAAAAGCTCAAAAGTCAAGTAATTGAGTGTCAACATGAGCAAGCAAAGGAAGCAAAGTAAATAGAGCAACCTGACATTAGACTCCTATTTTGGGGACAAAAAGGATCAAAGCAAGGACCAGGAGGAAGATAGTGAAGTTAGAACTCCTGCACCAAAAGCTTCCAAGAAAAATATGAGCTGGATACAGGCCATAGAGGAGCTTAAAAGGGATTTTAAAAACCAAATAAGAGAAGTGGAGGAAAAATTGAGAAGAGAAATGAGAACAATGCAAGAAAATTATGAAATGAGAGTCAACAACTTGACTGAAGAAAATAACACCTTAAAAATAGACTAACTCAGATGGCAAAAGAGGCTCAAAAAGGCAATGAGGAAAAGAATGACTTAAAAAGCCAAATTTGCCAGATGGAAAAAGAATCTCAAAAGTTCACTGAAGGGGCGGCTAGGTGGCGCAGTGAGTAGAGTGCTGGCCCTGGAGTCAGAAGGACCTGAGTTCGGATCTGGCCTCAGACACTTAATGCACACACAAACAAAAACCTAGCCATGTGACCTTGGGCAAGTTTCTTAAACCCAATTGCCCTCCAAAAAGCAAAAAAAAAAAAGCTCACTGAAGAGAATCATTCCTTCAAAATTAGATTGGAATAAATGGAAGCTAGTGACTTTATGAGAAATTGAGATACTATTAAACAGATCCAAACAAATGAAAAAATAGAAGGCAATGTGAAATATCTCAATGGAAAAACCACTGACCTGGAAAATAGATCCAGGAGAGATAATTAAAAAATTATTGGACTTCCTGAAAGCTATGATCAAAAAAAAAAGAACCTTGAATTCATCCTTCAAGAAATTCTTAAGGAAAATTGCCCTGATGTTTTAGAACCAGAGGGCAAAATAGATGTTGAAAAAAATCCACTAATCACCTCTTGAGAAAGATCTCCAAAAGAAAATTCCTAGGAATATTGTAGCCAGGTTCCAGAGTTCCCAGATGAAAGGAGAAAATATTACAATCAGCCAGGAAGAAACAATTTCAATATTGTGGAAACACAATCAGGATAACACAGGATCTGGCAGTTTCTACATTGAGGGATCGAAGGACTTGGAATATGATATTCCAGAGGTCAAAGGAGCTGGGATTAAAACCAAGAATCACCTACCCAGCAAAACTGAGTACCATGTTTCAGGGGAAAATATGGTCATTCAGTGGAACAGAGGACTTTCAAGCATTCTTGAGGAAAAAACCAGAGCTGCATAGAAAATTTGACATTCAGATACAAGAAGCAAGAGATGCATGAGAAGGTAAGCAGGGAAAAGAAATTATAACTTATCAAAATTGAACTACTTATATTCCTACATAGAAAAATGATAATTGTAACTTAGGAAGCTTTTCTCAGTATGAGAATAGTGGAAGGGAATAGAAATGTATATACATACATATGTATACATGCATATATATGTCTGCATAGGAGGGTATATGGGCATATGAATACATATGTGAGTGTGTATATATATTTGTGCAGGTATACATAGACAGAGGGCACAGCACCAATTGAGTAGGAATGGATGGTACTTAAAAGGTGAAATTAAGAGGTGAGAGAGGAATATAATGAGAAGAGATCAGGAGAGACAGAATGGGTTAAATTAACTTGTAGAAGAGGCAAGAGAAAACTGTTACAATGGAGGGGAAGAACAGGAAGGCAAAAGCAAATGGGTCAACCTTATTCTTATTGAATTTGGCTTAGCGAGGGAATGACACATACTAAATAGGGTATCTCACCCTACAGGAGAGTAGGAGGGAAGGGGATGAGAGGGGGGATGATGGAAGGGAGGTCAGGCTGGGAGGGAGGGAAGTGGGAAGCACCCATTTTTGAAAAGGGACAGGATCAGATAGAGAATAGAACAAGTGGGGGGTGGGATAGGATATAAATATAGTCAGTCTTTCACAATATAACCTTATGGAAATGTTTTGCATAGCTACACATATACAACCTATATAGAATTGCTTATCTTCCCAGTTAGGGTGGGTGAGGAGGGAGGAAGGGAAAGAATCTGGAATTCAGAGTTTTAAAATCAAAGGTTTAAATATATATATATATATTATTATTATTATTTTACATGTAACTGGGAAATGAGATATATAGGCACTGGGGCATAGAGATCCACTGTGCCCTACTGGAAAGTTGGATGGGGAATGGGGGAAGATATGGGAGAGAGCAGATTGGATGAGGGGATAGATATCCTGTGGGACCGCTATTTTGGGGGCGGTGGATAGGGTAAAATGGGGAGAAAATGTGTAACTCAAAATCTTGTGGAAATGAAAGGTATAAACTAAAATTTTTTTTAAATTAAAAAAAGGAAAAGGACAAGTTTATGATTTCTGCTGTTGATTTTAATGACATAATAAGAAGAATTCGGAGAGGGTGAACTTTCTGATCTAGGTCGGGTGGTCTTGGAATGTGGATATGACGGAGAGAATAAATATATGGTAGCACCTAAACTTTCTGGCTATATCATTTGGGCCAGACTAAAGACAGAAACTGTGGTTTACTTAGGAAAATTCCTCCTTTGAAAATGGGTGAATAAAATTTAGGAAAACTTAAAGGATTACATTCTAGGTAAGTGCTGACATTTCAGTAAATCTGCCTCTTCTTTTCAAATTCACATCACCTCTCATCTTGACTTACATGATTCAGGAAGGAATCAACAATCTAAGACAAAAAGCAATTCCCAGAGGGCTCTGAAGAATGGGTCAACCCACCTATTAATCTCATAATCCCCCTTTCTTTGAGGTGAAGCACTAAAGTCCTCCCAAATAGAGACAACCACTCCCTGACATCCTTGAAATGGTGAGGCAGCCAGGAGAGCATGAACAAATATTTGTGGTAATGTGTCTTGCAATCTGGGTCAGGCAATTGGGCTGGTGGGGGGTAGTGGCTATGAAAGTCAAAACAAATCCTAAAGACAGAGTCACATAAGCCAAGAATTCACTGGAGGACTGCTATTTCACAGAGAAATTGCCCTTAGATTTGCTCTAAGAACCATAAGCCATAAGCTTCTGTTATTCTACACTCACCAGAGGAACTTTTAAAAATGTGCCCCACAATCTGGGCACCGGAGAACACAGTATCAGTGTCAAGGGTCATTTGTGTGGATGTTACAGAGTAGACCTCTTTGGAAAGGGACTAGGTTTATGGAGGATGCGTGAAGGTTCTATTACTAAAGTAACTTCAACTTTAGCATATAGGTCAGATGATCCAAAAGTATAGGAATGAAACTGAAATTGCCATAGTAACCACTCCCTCTGCCCCCACCCCCATGCATGATGTAGTACACTTGCGTAAGAAGCCAAGGACATAAGAAGGAAAAAGGAGCAAAGTTACATTTTTTGACCAAATACTATTAGTGTGAATGTCAGAAAGCTAGAGGTAAATTTCCAATAAAATGTTTAAAACTTCATTCTCTCTCTTCCCTCCCTTATCTCCCTCCCTTCTTTTTCAATCTCCCTGCATCCCTCCATCCTTCCCTCCCTCCCTTCATCCCTCTTTCCCTTCCTTCTTTCCTTCCTTCCTTCCTTCTTTCCTTCCTTCCTTCCTTCCTTCCTTCCTTCCTTCCTTCCTTCCTTCCTTCCTTCCTTCCTTCCTTCCTTCTTTCTTTCCATCTATTATAACACAGTGGAAAACGCTCATCATTTGGCATCAGAGAACTTTGGTGTAAATTCTGGCTTGGATACTAAGTTGCCAAGCATGACCTTGCACAAATAACTTAAAACTGTCTGCTTCTCCACCTTTGTGTAAAAATCAAGGGCTTGGACTAGATGGTTTCTAAGAATCTTTCTATCTCAATAAGTATGATCCTATAAATAATCGATGACCACTAGCCAAGTAAAAACTCACTGTAGAAAGACAAAAAAAAAAAAAAGACTGCTACCAGTACTTGTTGGGGTCAATAATAGAAAGACATTTAGGTGACAAAGGGAGTAAAGTGTTAGACCTGGAGTTAGCAGACTAATCTTCCTGAGTTCAAATCTCACCTCAGATACTTATTAGCAGTATGACCCTGGGCAAGTTACCTAACCCTGTTTTCCTTAGTTTCCTCACCTTTCAAATGAACTAGAGAAGGAAATGAAAAACCACTCTAGTATTTTTGCCAAGAAAATCCCAAATGGGGTCATGAAGAATCAGAAATGTCTGAAAAATAATTCAACAGTAATAAGACTATAGTAGAACATCATATTTTTAAAATTCTACATATCAAAAAAATCTAGTTCTACACTAGTGTTCCTTTATTTTACAAAAAAGGAAACTGAGGTTCAAGCTTCTAAAGTAGTATATCTGATTAATGACAATGGAAAAGGTTATAGAAGATCTCAGGTCCCTGTCCCCCCCCCCAAGTAAATTTCCAAAAAGTACCTGATGCATCAATGATAAGGAAAATGAGAGAGAGAGGGAAAGACAGGGAGAGAGAGAGGGAGGGAGGGAGACTAAATTTCTCTCTCCTGTCCAGAAAAAAAGGTGTTGAAAAGCTAGAATAGGGGTCCTACCAAGGGAGCCAGGTCTAGAGCCTGAGGGTTATATGAGAGGGGATGTTCTTGACAAGTGGGCAGGTGAGCATAAGCAAAAAGGCTAGACCAAGAAGTCTTGATAAATAGGCTGGAAATTTGAAGAGGATAGGAATGGGGCTATACCATGGAAGCCAGAAAACCTGAGAAGCAGTCATATGAGGATGAGTAAGAAGCAACTTTTTAGATGTAACATGGGTGACTTCTGAATGTGTAATGCCTATGTTGGAATGATGATTTCAATTTTGGATGTTTCAAGTTTGTAGTGGCAATTGGATAGCGAAGTGATTATAAAATCCTGCAGTCAGAGGAAGATGTATTAGCTTTTGGCCTATAAAGATTCTGTATCTAAGGTTTGGATAATTATATATTATAATCAAATATTCTTTTTCTTTTATAATCAAATATTCTATGTACAATGAAGACAATGTACAAATATATATGATAGCTTAATAAAACAAAACACATTTTACTGCCATTTTTCCCTTTGTCTGAGAGTACTACTATCTTTTTATTTTGTATAAAGAAAAGCAGAAGAAGGGAAATATAAAGGAAGCTGGGGAGGAAGGGTGGGAGCTGAGGGCAGTCTGCCAGGGTGCCACTGGGGTACTCATCACATGATAAGGAAGGAAACTCTGAACTTGATTATCTAAGCACAAAATAAACAAGAAGTTAAAGAGGTAAATAGAATTTTTAAAAAGTTAGATATAGTAGATCTCTAGAGAAAATTGAATGGGGAGAAAAAGGAATATACTTTTTTTCCTCAGTGGTATGTGGCATCTACACAAAAACTGACAATGTTCTAAGGCATAAAAACTATAAATTATAATGCAGAAAGGCAGAAATATTAAATGCATCCTTTTCAGATCATGATGCAACAAAATTGCTTGTAATAAAGGGCCATAGAAAGATAGACTAAAAATTAATTGGAAACTAAAAAATCTAATCCTAAAGAATGAGTATGTCAAGCAACAAATCAAAGAAACAATAACTTCACCAAAGAGAATTACAATAATAGGACAACATATCATAATTTATGGGATGCAGTGAAAGTGGTACTTAGGGGAAATTGTATGTCCCTAAATGCTCACTTGAATAAAATAGAGAAAGACAAATCAAAGGAGAGATTAATAAATTTGAAATTAAGAAAACTATTGGACTAATAGATAAAACTAAGAGCTGGTTTTATAAAAACAACAATAAAACCAAAAACAAAATAGATAACATTTTGGGTAATTTAATTAAAAAAAAAGAAAGAAGAAAACCAAATTACCAAGTATCAAAAATAAAAAGGGTATATTCACCACCAAAAGAAGAGGAAATTGAAACAATAATTATGAGAGATTTTGCCCAACTGTATGCCAATAAATCTGACAATCTAAGTGAAATGGACAAATATTTACAAAAGTATAGATTGCCCAGATTAAGAGAAAGTAAAATACTTAACCCTATCTCAGAAAAAGAAATTGAACAAGCCATCATTGAACTCCCTAAGAAAAAACCTCCAGGGCCAGATGCATTTGCAAGTAAATCCTACCAAACATTAAAAAAAAACAATTTATTCCAATACTATGTAAACTATTTGGAAAAAATAGGCAAAGAGGGAGTCCTTCCAAATTATTTTCATGGTACAAATATGGTACTGATACCTAAACTGGGAAGAGCCAAAACAGAGAAAAAAACAATTATCGACCAATTTCCCCAATAAATATTGAAGAAACAAAGCTACCATTCTTTGCAGATGATGTGATGGTATACTTAGAGAATCAATTAAAAAACTACTTGAAATAATTAACAGTTTTAGCAAAGTTTCAGGATAAAAATAAATGAAATTTCTATATATTGCTAAAAAAAAAGTCTAGCAGCAAGATAGAAAGAGAAATTCCATTTGAAGTTATTATAGATGATATAAAATACTTGGAAGTCTATCACCAAGACAACCCAGTGAACAATATGAACACAATTACCAAACAATTTTCACACAAATAAAGTCAGATCTAAATAATTGGAAAATAGTTGTTCACAATATGCTGAACTAACATAATAAAAATAACAATTCTATCTAAATTAATTTCTTTTCAGTGCTATAACAATCAGATATTTGACAGAATTATTAAAAAATAATAGTAAAATTCATCTGGAAGACCAAAAGGTCCACAAAATCAAGGAAACTAAAGAAAAGAAATGCTAGTGAAGGTGGCATAGCCATGCCAGTTCTAAAACTGTATTATAAGGCAGCAATCATCAAAGCTATTTAGTACTGGCTAAGTATAGTAATCTACTGTTTGATAAATCCAAAGATTACAGCTTTGGGGATAAAAGCCTCATTATTTGAAAAAAAAAACCTGGTGGGAAAATGCGAAAATAGTATGGCAGAAACTAGGCATAGGCAAGGCAAGATATTGATCTTATACCTTATAAATGAAGAGAGATACTATAAGAAAATTAGGAGAGCAAGGAATAGTTTATCTGTCAGATTTATGGAGAAGGGAAGAATTTATGACCAAATAAGAGATAGAGAACATGAAATGCAAAATGAATAATTATGATTACATTAAGTTGAAAAGTTTTTGTGCAAACAAAGCCAATGCAACCAAGATTAGAAAGGAAGCAGAAAACTGAGAACAAAGTTTTACAACCAGTGTCTCTGATAAAGGACTCATTTCTAAAATATATAGAGAAGTGAGTTAAATTTCTAAGAATACAAGTCATTCCCCAAATGATAAATTGTCAAAGGATATGAAGATGCAGTTTTCTGAGGAAGAAATTAAAGTTCTCTATAGTCATATGAAAAAATACTCTAAGTCACTACTGATTAGAGAAATGCAAATCAAAATAATTCTGAGGTACCACATCACACCTATCAGATTGTCTAATGTGAAAAACCAGGAAACTGATGAATGCTGGAGAAGATGTGGGAAAATTGGATCACTAATGTATTGTTGGTGGAATTGTCAATTGATTGACCATTCTGAAGAGCAATTTGAAACTATGGCCAAAGGGTTATAAAAATGTGCATGCCCTTTGACCTAGCAACCACTTCTAGGTCTGTATCCCAAAGAGATCTTACAAATGGGAAAAGAACCCACATGTGCAAAAATATTTACAGCAGCTCTTTTTGTGTTTGCAAAGAATTGGAAATTGAAGGGAAGCTCATCAGCTTAACTAGCTGTGGTATATACATGTAATGGAAAACTATTGTTCTATAAGGAATTATGATCAGGATTTCAGAAAAACCTGGAAAGACTTTCATGAACTGATGCAAAGTGAATTGATCAGAACCAGGAGAACATTGTACATAGTAACAGCAACATTGTGCATTGACCAACTTTGATACACTAAGCTCTTCTCAGAAATGCAATGATCTAAGACAATTCCAAAAGACTCATGATGGAAAATACAATCAATGTCCAAGGAAAAGAACTATGGAGTATGAATGGACATAGTATCAGACTATTTTCTCTTTTTTTTTCTTTCTCATGGTTTTTGTTTTTTGTCTGATTCTTCTTTCACAACACGATGAAGGCTTAATATGATTGTGCATGTATAACCTATGTCAAATTGAATGCCACCTTGGGGAGACGGGAGAGGAGGGAGGGCAAAAATTTAGAACTCAATATCTTATAAAAATAGATGTTGGAAACAAATAATTAATTAATTATTAAAAAACCAAGAAAGTTTAGTTATCAAGAATAACTGACCCTGAAAGACCTATATATATCAAATGATTTAAAATCATTTTACTCCCTGAAAATCATAATAAAACAAAACTTAGTCACTATAATTAAAGAAAACATGAAATAAAAGAAAACTGTCGGAGGGCGGAGCCAAGATGGCGGAGTAGAAACAGCTCGTCCAAGCCTCTCTGCCCCCAGATTCCCCACAAACTATGTAAAAAAGGACTCTGAACAACTTCTGGAGCCCCAGCACCCACAGAACGACACAGAGAAGCTAACCTCCCGCTGAGGACAGCCCAGCAGCCCTGCAGGAAGGACCAGCGCAGCGGTCTGGGAGCCGGCAACGCGCAGAGCGCAGGAGCCCAGCCGAGCCGAGCCCAGGTCCGCGTGAGCCGAGGTTTTAGCCCCAGGGCGGCAGGGCCAGCAGCCAGCTGGAGGAACCCCAGAACACCAGGAACTGTGGCAACTCCAGAATTATCAACATAGACTTGCCTAGGACAAAGTAAGAGGTTAGTGTCCTATGGACTTTGGGACCTGTATTTGGGGAATGCGTCAGCTCCCTCCCCTGGGGGCTAGAAGCCGCTGAGGAGACACGCCATTTTGTAGTTTTCAGAGGCATTTCCGGCTCCCAGCCTACAAATCGTGGGGAGATCCAGCGATCAGTCTTGGGGGGTAATCGCTCTTGCTTTAACCTCCCTGGATCTGGATTGTGATCTAGGGTGGAAGTTGTGGGTGGGTTTATAGCTTGCCAGAAACGGAAGTTGCCCCCCACACGTTCGGGACGAAAATTCCTCTAGCTGGCCTTAAAGCCATAGTGTGGCAACAAGCCCAAAAGTCAAGTAATTAAGTGGCAACATGCCAAGGCAAAGGAAACAGAAAAATGCAACCCTAGACTCCTATTTTGGGGGCATAGAGCGGGAAAAGGACTGTGAGGTCAAAAATCCTGTTCCAAAAGCCCCAGGGGAAAACACGAGCGGGTTGCAGGCCATAGAGGACCTTAAGAAGGACTTTAAAAATCAAATAAGAGAAGTGGACGAAAAATTAGAAAGAGAAATGAGAAGGATGCAGGAAAAGTATGAAATGAGGGTCAACAGCCTGACTGAGGAAAACAACACCTTAAAAAACAGACTAGCTCAAATGGCAAAGGAGGCCCAAAAGGGCAATGAGGAGAAGAATGCCTTAAAAAGTCGAATTTGCCAGATGGAAAAAGAATCTCAACAGTTCACTGAGGAGATTCATTCCTTCAGAGTTAGACTGGAGCAAATGGAAGCTAGTGACTTTATGAGAAATCAAGATGCTGTTAAGCAGATCCAAACAAATGAAAGATTAGAAGGCAATGTGAAATATCTCATGGGAAAAACCACTGACCTGGAGAATAGATCCAGGAGAGACAATTTAAAAATTATTGGACTACCTGAAAGCCATGATCAAGGAAAGAACCTAGAAATCACCCTTCAAGAAATTCTCAAGGAAAACTGCCCTGATGTTTTAGATCCAGAGGGCAAAATAGAGGTTGAAAGAATCCACCGATCACCTCCTGAAAAAGATCCCAAAAAGAAAACTCCCAGGAATATTATAGCCAGGTTCCAGAATCCCCAGATCAAGGAGAAAATACTACAAGCAGCCAGGAAGAAACAATTTCAATATTGTGGAAACACAATCAGAATAGCCCAGGACCTGGCAGCTTCTACACTGAGGGATTGAAGGGCATGGAATATGATATTCCAGAGGGCAAAAGAGCTGGGAATGAACCCAAGGGTCACCTACCCAGCAAAACTGAGTATTTTGTTTCAGGGGAAAATATGGTCATTCAGTGGAATAGAGGACTTTCAAGCATTCTGGAGGAAAAAACCAGAGTTGAATAGAAAATTTGACATCCAGACGCAAGAAGTAAGAGATGCCTGAGAAGGTAATCAGGGAAAAGAAATCAAAAGGAACTTATCAAAGTTGAACTATTTACATTCCTATATGGAAAAGCAATATCTTTGATTGATGATATCTTTCTCACTATGAAAATAATGGAAGAAGGGGGTGTGGTCATATGAATACATATGTGAATGTGTGTGTATATGGTTACAGTTATATATGGATAGAGGGCATAGGTTGAATTTGTTGGGAAGGGAAAATACTCAAGGGATGAAATTATGAGGTGAGAGAGGAAAGTGGCAAGAGGAGATGGGGAGAGACATGGTAGGGTAAACTATCTCATGTAGGGGAAGTGGTTGCAAAGGAGGGGGAGAATAAGGAAGGCTAAAAAGGCAAAACCACATTCACATTGAATTTGGTTCAGGGAGAAAATGACATACATACTAAATGGGATATCTCAACCTGCAGCAGGATAGGGGGAAGGGGGATGAGAGGAGGGATGATGGATGGGAGGGCATCCTTGGGGTGAGGGGAGGTTGGAAGTACCCACTATAGAAGAGGGACAGGATCATGTAGGGAATGGACCAGGTGGGGGGTGGGATGAGTGGGAGGGAATTATAAGCAGCCTTGTACAATATATCTACTATGATAATGTTTTGCATAGCTAGACATGTACAACATATACTGAATTACTTATATCCCAAGAAGGAATGGGTGACAAGGGAGGAAGGAAATGGATCTGAAATTCGAGGTCGTAACATTAAATGTTTCAAATATATATATATAAATACTATTATTAATACTCTTTTGCCTATAATTGGGAGATAAGATGTGCAGGCATTGGGACACAAAGATTCATCTTCCTCTAATGGAAAAGTCGATGGGGGTATGGGAGAAGGTATGGGAGAGAGCAGATTGGAGGAAGCGATATCTTGTGGGACTGCTATTCAGGGAGGTTGGGTAGGGGAATAATGGGGGGAAAATGATTGTAACTCAAAATCTGGTGGAAATGAATGATGTAAAACAGAAGTTAATAAAGCATTTGTTAAAAACTGAAAAAAAAAGAAAACTGTCTACATATATTAGTACCAGAGGGAAAATTGGAAAGATAAACAATCCACCATTCTACTCCAGAAGAAAATCTCAAATTGAAAACACCCATAAATATTATAGCCAAAATTCAATTTCCAGTCAAACAAAAATTCTCCAAGCAATCAGAAAGAAAGACTCTAAGTATTGCAAGACCACAGGAAGAATCACAGACAATGATATAACTAATAAAGGGCATACAATATTACAAAAGCCAAAAGATAAAGGCTTACAATCATGAAGAACTCAACCTGATTATCTGTGAGTTGGTAAATGACATCACTATGCTATAGTCAAGTTTCAATGTGACTGACTGTGACTGATCAGAACAATATGAGCTCAGAATGCTATACCACAGGTCAGGCAGAAATAATCCATGTGAACATTTGGGGTGGATACTCCAAATGTGAATAGTTAAATGGTATGGGTGATATCTTTTGACTTGTGCATAATTTGGATTTGAGTGAGGCAGAGTTTCACAAAGTCATCAGCTTCACTCTCTCCTCCAGAATCATCACAGTCCAATGTCAGGATAGAATCAAGGTGATGGCTCAAGATGTAGTGTATGATCTTGGCATCTTCAGTGTTTAGCCAAGCTCTAAGCATTCAACAGCACCTGCTTCTGCTGCCTTCATGGCCATTAGAACAAATTGTTCTCATCCACCCATTCCACCAGGGGAAGTGTTCACATGCTTGGTTTAACTCACAGGTTTGAGACTCCTCGGTTACCCTCAGCCCATCTCCTGCAACATTTTACCAGGGTGTGTTCAATGCACATGCTACAGCTTCTTGGAGCCAGAGGTGAGAGGTGGGTGGAACAGGTTTGGGAGTAATCTCATAGGGATAAAAATGGGCTCTTGAAAGACTAGAGAACTTTCAAGCATTCCCAAATGAAAAGATCAGAGCTGAAAGAAACTGTGAAATGTAAACACAGGAGTCAAGAGAAGGCTAGAAAGGTAAGTATATTTGACCAACTGTAAGATTCTAAATGAGCAAAAAAATATCATTACCTTCAAACAATGAAACATTAGGAACATAATTTTTTAAGATTAAAAAGAGAAAAGAAAGGAATAAAGTGTAAGAACCAGAGATTGGTGTCTAGTTTTGGTAAAGAGAGGGGGAATAGGGAGTAGGAAAAGAACACTTCAACTCTAAATTATGTTTATCATACTTCAATTATAGATTACTAAATTACTAGTATTTATCAAATTAGTTGAGAAGAAAAGCAGATACCTATCATAACTATGGATAGTGGAAAAGTTTATGAAAAAAGTAAGAGATAAATTCTCCTGGGAAATACAGTGGATAATTTGGATTATACAAAATTAAAATGCATGTGGATAAACAAAATCAATGAAATTAGAAATAATAGCAAAACCATTAATTTATAGAAAAATATTTGCAGCAAATTTCACTGTATAGCTTATGCTTTGATCTTATGCTCTCACCCCTTACTTGGAGTGGCAAGTTAAATCCCCAGGGAGAGGTTATTTTCTCCTCTCCTCAGACATCTAGGAATAGCACAGAAGGGGTTGAGATACTTTTTAATGCTGTAAATCATGAGCCCCAATGAGCATGGTACCCCATTGCTTTTCAGTTTATATAAATAAGTCATCTAGACTTAATTATCTTTTAGAAAAGTGCATTTACTAAGAGAGGTTCTTAATTCTGTGTGTGTGTGAGTGTGTGTTATACTCCTTTAATAATATTGTGAAGCTTGTAGATTCTTTTTCAGAATAATATTTTTAAGTGCATTAAGTAAAATATGTAAGTCCACAAAGAAAACCAATTATATTGAATTATAATTATCTAAACATTTAAAAGGCATGTTTATGGATTAAGAACTTTTGTTAACTGAAATGATACAGTAAGAAAATTGAGTACAAAACACTCCCCAACCAAAAAAGAGTCTGTGTCACATTCCTGAACATACAATCTCCAGGGGAAATTGAACTTAAGCTTAGAACACACGTATGACAAAGGTGTAACCCACAGCCTTTGGTTGTTAGAAGTCCTTTACTCTCCTTCATGAAAGTCTCATGAATTTCCCCTTAGCCTTGGAAGCTGTATGATGGTCTCCTTTTAGGCTCTTAAAGTAGCGTGCCTAGTTTGTTCTCAGCTCCCAGTGCCTACACCTTTTCTGTCCACTGATGTCTCAGGATCTATGCTGGGTTGTTGATGAGAAGTCCAAATCCTCACCCTCTGGAGTTGAGGATCTTCTCTTCCACCAATTCCTTCTCAGAGGTTTGGTTGTAACTGTTCTCTGCTAACATTCCACTGGAATATCTTGTATTCTAAGTTGGTACACTATTTTATACAAAATCAATAGGACCTGACCCTCAGGTAGTACATATGCAACTCTTGTAATATGCCACTTTATTTTACCCAATGACTCTCAAGAACTGGAACCTAGCCAAATGCCTTGATTTATTGTTTGATTCAGCAGAGAAGTCTGCCTCGTGCACACCTGGATAGTAGCCCTGGCTGGCTAAATGGAGGTGTTGTAACTTCACAAAGGTAGTTACTTTCAGTGGGGTGAAATAGTCGAATGATTATTTTAATGTACGTTCACTCTTTCATCTGATAATGCTCTGATATTCTAGTTATATAGAAAATTGATATAAAAGCCATTCCTCAATAGGAAAATGAGAACAGATAATTCTAAAACGAAGAAAGCAAGTTTTTAACAGTCATAAGAAAAATACTCTGATTCAATTATAAGAGTAATACAAATTTTATCTAACACCTATTAGACTATTAAAGTTGACATAATAAAAGGCCAGTGGCAATTTCTGGAGAGCCTATGGGAGGATGGACACACTAATATAATGGTGCTACCAATTGATCCAACCATTCTCTAAAGTCATTAAACTTGGAATGTTGTTTGATTCTGAGACACTACTGCTAAGCTTATACCCAAAAGAGATCACAGAGAAAGGGAAAGGACCTATATGCACAAAGTATGCACTTTTTGTTATAGTAAAGAACTGGAAACAAAGTGAGTTTCCACCAATTGGGGAATGGTTGAAGCAATTTTAGCCTGTGGAGATGACGTACTATTACTGTGCCACAAAGACTAATGATGAGGAAAGATTCAGAGAAACCTAAGAACACTTGTATGAAATGAAGTTGAGTGATCTGAGCAGAACCATGAAAATAATTTGTACAATGATCATAACATTATAAAGGAAAACAACTAGAAAGATATAAGAAGTATGATAAATAAGAAATTCAGAAGACTGATAATGAAACATGCTTCCCAAATCTTTGCAGAGACATGACAGATTAGAGCACAGAATGAGACATAAATTTTCAGACATGAAAAATGTGAATTTGTTTGGCTTGAAAATATTTATGGGAGCAGGGGATCACACTGGATCTGTTTTTCTTTAAATTTGACACTACCTAACTTTATACCATGTTCATGGAGGGATTCAAATACTTAATCTCCTAACCTAGATTATCCATTAGATTTGATTGGGCCATTTTTCTGGGAAGTAAAGAGAATTTTACCAAACTGTGTGAGGACATGGTACCAATCTAGTACAATGAAAAGTGCAGAATGGAAGAATTTGGAAATATCATGCCCTGAAGATATATCACCACAACTTTAGAAGGTTAGAGATAATTGATTGACATATTTACCTGTCACTTGGTATTAGGGGGGGAAATGGACAAAACAGGATGAGCTCAATGACTTTTGTTCCACTGACATGTATTTGCTTCACATGTATTCTTTCTTCAAAATGCATTTTCCGTAACTTGACTGTGTTTGTTTATTATTTAAATTAGACTAATATTTTGTAACAATATTCCTACTCACCAGGTTAATTTCCTTAGTGCAACCTGAATGTTTACTGCTGATAATTAATCAAAATGAAAATCCCAATTACAGAATGGTGCAGCCTTCTTAACACTGCCTTCCATCTAGGAAATCACTGTCATTTATCTATATTTAGTCTGTCTATCATTGAGAAAGTATTCTGCTGCCAGAAATATTTTTTCAGGTTTAAGATTTGATTAACATGATAATTCCACTTCTTCCTTTAACAACCAATATCTATTTCAATTGAAAAATGTCTCCCTCCAATCCAAAAATAAGCATGAAATTTGAGATTTCTAATTTCTTGCTCTCGAAAATTCCCTTACAAATCCAAATCCAAAACCTGCACCTTCTCCCCAAACAGGAAAAAAATGATCATTCTTGAGATATGTGGGGTAACAGGAATGAATGCATAATAAGATACATTCTTGAGAGATAATATCTTGAAAGATATTCACTTCCAGAGTCTGTTTTTTTTTTTTTATTTGTGAAATGGGAATAATAATAATTGCTGTTTTGTCTACCTAACAGGCAGGGTGGAAGACATCTGGGGCCTCTGATTAAGTGCAGCCAATTTTTTTTTTAAGAAAAGAGGAAAAAAAGGGGGGCTCCAACACTTTGGATACATATCTTTTAGGGGATCTCTGGGAAATATAATCAAGAATCCTTCATAGGGGTAGCTAGGTGGCATAGTGAATAGAGCACCGGCCTTGGAGTCAGGAGGACATGAGTTCAAATGCAGCCTCAGACACTTAACACAAAAAACTAGCCCTGTCACCTTGGGAAACTCATTTAATCCCAATTGCCCTCCAAAAAGCAAAAGCAAAAAAAAAAGAATCCTTCATGATAAAAATACTTGAAAGGGTCAACAATAGAGGTGTCAAATATACTCCTGAGAACTAAATGTAGGCCAGCAATACTCACCAGTGAGGCTTGAAATAGATTAAAATATAATTGGGAAACATCTAACAAAATAAATAAAAATTACGATAGAACATAATGTTAACATTTGATTTTCTAAGTCAATACGCAACCTGTAGGCATCCTTATATATGTTTTTTTTTTCAGTCATATCTGACTCTTTCTAATTCCATCTGGGGTTATTTTAGCAAAGATACTAACTTGGTTTGATATTTCCTTCTCCAGCTCTAAACCTTATTTTTCACTACCACTCATTTTAGTAGGAGACCATGTATTGTTTTACAGTGCATTGGTAAGAAGAAAGAGAACTTTCCTGGTTCCCTGAGATTACCTCCAATTTATCCTGTATATTTACATCTTGTTCATATGTGGTTGTTTACATGTTGACATGGTGGACAGAATAATGGGCAGGTCTCTTAACCAGGGTCACACGGCTAGTAAGTATCTGAGGCTAGATTTGAACTCAGGAAGATGAGTCTTTCTAACCTTTCTAACTCCAGGTGGGGTGCTCTATCCAGTGGGCCATCTAGCTACCCCATATGTATGATTCCCTTTTCTGTTTGAATTTGATGCTATTGGTCTACATGAAGGGAAGAAATACCCACGCTGTTGGAAATCAGAGATCCAACAAAGTACCATGTGTGTCAAATTTGTATATGATTTTGGAGCTTTCAAAACATTTTTCCCAATCTTATTTGATTCTTCCACCATGTCTGTTAGGTAGACAGAACAGCAATTACTATTATTCCCATTTCACAAATGAAAAAACAGACTGGAAGTGAGTATCTTTCAAGATATTATCTCTCAAGAATGAAATGTACACATCAGCTATTATTATAAGATAATTTCTCTACAAGATACAGACATTTGCTGAGGATATAGCTGTGCTCTGGAAAGTTTAGGTGCTTCCTAACTGGACAGAGAATAAAACAATATTTTACAAAAAAGACATGCCCAGTTACAAGCATGAGAATTTTCTCCATTGTATGAGGAGTACAGAAATGTCACAAGGAGACTTTCAGGACATTATTTCCCAGGTAAAAGAATAATAATTTTCCCCCTTCAGCTTGAGTGAATTTTTGAAAAAGTTATTTTGTCATGAAGTCTCTATATAAAGTATAAAAAGTTGAAAAACCCAAGTTATATAGAATGAGATATCAGAATATAAATAATGATTTCTGAGTATCCAGATTGCATGTGTTTTTAAGCATATCGTAGTGAAAAGAGCACTGTCTGTAGAATTAGAGGAACTGAGTTCAAATGCTACCTCTGGCAATTGTTGGCTGCACAATTTTTGGGTTAATTTCAAACTCCTTTGGGCTCAATTTCCTTTTTTACTGGAATAAGTGGCCCTTCCAGCTATAGACATGTACTCGTATATATCAGATCATTCCCTTGTTTTGTAATGAGATTTCCCCAAACTTGCAAATCCGTTTTGAGAAAATCAGAGATAAATGAAAATACCTTTTGTTTCCTGAATATGCTTCTCTTGGTAAACAGTACCTTTTCTATGAGAAAATGTGATAAAAAATAATCTCAACTGCCTTGTTGGAATCCAGTAATTCAGAGAAATCAACATATAGGGGTATTTCAATGTCAATGTATCAGAAAGAGGTAGAGTACATTTCCTCCTGCGTACATTTGGGATTTAAAATTGGAAGAAAAAATGCCTCTAAAGGAGACATGAGGTTTTATGAAACTGACAAAAGGGCCAAGAGTATAGCTATAGTTCAAGTGCTGGGAATCAATTAAGCCAAGGTAGTCAAAACATATGAGTGAAAGAGGCAACAGATGGAACAGCAAGAATGCTCTGGAGAGACCTGGGTTTGAATACTAACTCTGCCAGTTCCAAATTATGTGACCCTGGGTAAGTTGCTGTAACTTGCTGAATCTCAGTTTCCTCAACTGCAAAATGAGAATAATATTGATTTTACTACCTGTCTCATGGGGCAGTTGTGCAACAGTCAGTAGATAGATAGATAGATAGATAGATAGATAGATAGATAGATAGAACACTTTACTAAGTACTTATTATGTTCTAGGAATACTCTTAATTGCTAGGGATACAAATAAAAGCATGCTAGACAGTCTTTGCCCTCAAAGAGCTTATAGTCTAATGGAGAAAAATGACTGGAAAGAGAGCAAAGACAGCATGACTGGTGATGTCTAGGAAGTTCTGCGGAAGGATTGGAATGGAATAAGATAAGGAGAGACTGAGTCTCATTTTCCTGTGGTAGGGAGTGGAGACAATGACCTGAGTTGTGAAATGGGGCCCATGACACCTTCACTACCCCTGGAGTTGTTGCATTGTAAATCTTAACTCACCTAGACATATGTAAATTACATTTGCAGGATAAAATTATGGAATAACCTCACTACAGCTTGTAAAGGCTCTCCTTTGGATTCGTGTGGAACAAACAGCATAGAAGGGGAAAGGGGGACCAAAAACAGAAGTTTAGAAAAGACTGTCTGATATAAACATGTCTCTAAGTCATGTTCTTTAGCATTACATTTCCAAATGAGTCAGTATAAGTGAGTACACATGTACAGAAGGGGGAGAGAGAGGCAGAAAGAGAGAAAGAGAATGAGAGAGAGAGAGAGAGAGAGAGAGAGAGAGAGAGAGAGAGAGAGAGAGAGAGAGAGAATGAGAGAAGAGAGAGAAGAAAAATTTATTTTTCATTCTTTTCATGAGGTTGTGAGAAGATTACTTTTTAAATCTTAATGCACCTATAAAAATAGGAATTGCTTTGGGACTAAATGATTTTCAAAGAAATTTCAGTTCTAAAATCCTATGATTTAAAATTAAAATATTTCTTGTGATAGTCTCCAAATTACAGTCCCAAAGTCTGGACCTCCCCTTTTTAGTCCATGTCCCACACAAATGTCCAGATGAATCTTCCTAAAGCACATCACTATTCAGCTCAAACACATTCAAAATATCACCACCACCACCCACAAAATAAAATCTGAATGCATAATACTGAAAATTACACTGGATTTGGAGGCAGAACAACTGGTTTCAAATGTTCCTTCACTACTACATACCGCCAATATGATGATAAAAAATTCCTCAACTTTTGTGAGATTATTTCATCATCTGTGAAATGAAGGGACTGGATGAGGTAATCCTTGAAGTCCCTCCTAGAGCTCTACTATGAGCTTTATTTTGAAAGAACTTTGTGATTTGACCACATACTAACTTTCCTCATGAACTTCATAATACCTGATTGTCAACTATCCACTCCAGATTAGCAAGTAAATTGTAAACAGCACAATCACATCCTTGAAGATTATATAGTAAAACCTCCTCATTTTACAGATGTAAAAAGTGAGACCCAAGGACATGAAGTGATTTTCTCAGGATCACAAGCATCAGAAGCAGCGAAGCCAGGCTTTGAACCTCAAATCTCATGTCTAAATCCACTACATCCCATTCAACATTCCACCACTGGGCCTCCTCATTGGTTGTTTTCATGCCTCTGTTTGTGTGATTTTCCTACCCTAGACTCTCCTCTCTACTCCCTTCTATCTCACACAAACCTGCTACCCTTAAATCCCAGTTCATATCTTATCTCTTATAAATTGGTTTTCATGTAAAATTCCTCTACAATCTAGTATTCACCCCTTCTTTAAATTCTTAAATTCCTTATTTTCACTACCACTCATTTTAGTAGGAGACCATGCATTGTTTTATAGTGCATGGGTAAGAGGAAAGAGACCTTTCCTGGTTCCATGAGATTATCTCCAGTTTATCCTGTATATTTACATCTTGTTTGTATGTGGTTGTTTACATGATGACATGGTGGACAGGACAAGTTTAAGACCAATAAGTGAAAGCTACTGAAATAGGAAGAAAATTCTAACTTAATGTAAAGAACTTCATAATGACTATAAAATCACAGAATCTCAAAATTAAAAGTGACCTCAGAGACCATCTTGTCCAACCAATATCAGAAAAGAATCCCCTTTATCATATACCCATGTCCTCATATCATCCATATTGTCCTTTGTTGAAGAGAGCTTTTCAGTAGTAGGGAGCTGCCTACTACCAAAGGAAGTCTACTTCACTTTTGCACAACCCTAATTATTAAACCATGTTTCCTTAGATTAGTTCTAAATTAACTTCTTTGCATCTTCTATCTATTGTTCTCAGTTCTTCCCTCTGGTACCAAGAAGACCGAGTATAATCTCTCTTCCATGTGAAAACCTTTGGACTATTTGAAGCCAATTATATTATATTTCCCTTCCGTCTTCAGTCCAAATCACTCTGTAAGACTTCTCTTCTCCAAGCTAAACAAGGACATTATCAATGGATCCTCCAATGGCATGAACTCAAGGCCTTTCACAATTCTTATTGCCTTCCTTTGGATCTTCTCCATTTTATCAATGGCTTTTCTAAAAATGTGGTACTTTGAGGCATTTATGTGGTCTGCCTAAGGTAGAGTCTTTAATGCTATCCAAAACAGATGCAGTGGGTTTCTTCATGAGCTATGAGTTTTCCTTCCCTAGATTGTTTGAATAAAGACTGGAAGCCCACTTGTTACCAGTTAGATCTAATGACCTCTGGGGTCCCTTCCAACATCGAAATTCTAGATAATTCCATAATTCAAGTATAATTATGTGGTTTTAACTAAAGTCATATAAAATAATTAGCATTATAGCTTAGAGTTCTACTGCTTCTCTATTTTAGTTTACTTCTAACATAAATACATCAATCTTGTTGATTTAATTATTATTTACTGACATGTGGGATCTCTAGATACCAGCTTTACCTGACAGCATTAATAACACATAAACAAGTGTATATTTTTCCTCCTTGAAAAATGCACAGCTATACTGTAATTTTTTCTAATGTGATGGACAAAGAAACTAAGCATTCCCAATATCATATATTCAAAACAATCAAATCGTGAAGTTGAAAGCCACATATAAAATCATTACATTGGGACTATCCATGAGGCTCATATTTGTTCTCTTGTATGAGCGTGTTGAAAAGCTAATGGAGCCATTCATTGTCTTATGTGTGAACAGTTGTCATTCTTGCTCTGGAGACAAATGGGTCACATGCTGACTTAGTGTTGTTAGATTTTCTGCTACTTGCACAGTTGTCTCTCCAGGTTCTTGGTGAAGAGGTGGCTAATGCCTTTGGCTAGACACATGCCCTGGCCTTTTGAGAAAGAATGTTACTCAGACACACATGCTTCTAATTTCCTGACTAGGGCTATCCACAAGGCTAAAAGCTCTAAAGTAATCAAATGAGAGCGGGGGTCACAGTCTTTTTAGGAATGAGGTTTTAAAACTCTTCTTAAAACATATTGAAAATCCTTTAAGAGAAAGCTAATCTACTCTGAAGCAGCTCAACGTCTACGACATCCCAGTACTACAAGGTCATACTTCTTTCTATTTATTTAAAAAGTTGGGAGAAAAGGGGCAGCTAGGTGGTACAGTGTTTAGAGCACTGGCCCTGAACTTAGGAGAACCTGAGTTGAAATCTGGTCTCAAACACTTACTATGTGACCCTTGGCAAACCATTCTAACTGTGATTGCCTCCAAAAGAAAATTGGGGAGCAGGCATTAGAGCAACTTCTAAACATACATTTTTTTTCTAAAAAAAGCTAGAGACACCAAGACTCAAGCCATCTATTGCTGTCTTCCACTCGAGATCTAGAAGCCCTAGCTGGAAAGTGTGTATTGGTCTGCTGCCAATTATCAAGAGACCCTGACATTGACCAGCAGGCTAAGTAACACATTTGAGATTAAAATCTCCACCTCACCCTGATAATTCACTTTCTTAATCCATTGTCAAAATAAAATTTTAGAATTGTCAGCCAAATCCAATGGGCAGTCTCAATAGGGGGAAAAGATCAGCAGTCCCTAAAGTAACACAGGATTCAATTTTAAGGCTATTTTTAAAACAAGGATTAGAATTAATGTGAATTATACCCAGAAGAAAATAGGTAACAGCCATCTCACTTGTTTTCAGACTAAATAACAGTCTTTCATTTCCAGGGTCATTAATCTATTGTGCTTCAGAGTTCAATGTCTCTTTTAAACTCTTGAATGGGAAATCAATCTAGGATTCTTGTGGGGACTGGCACTCAGGGCTGGCACTACCTGGGAAGGAAAATAGATTGAGAGTGACAGTCATTTTATCTTTTCTTAATTTCGTTATCCTCCTGCCAGGGATCAGGGGATACAGCTTCTTTGTCTATTACTGAGCTTGTATCAAAAGTGAGCATGATGAAAATACACGGAGATGGGATTTGAATGAATATGGACAGAGAATCTTTGGGCAATGGGAATGGGGGAGGTGGAGGAGTAATGGAGCCTTATTTTCTTCCACAGACAGGAATAAAATAAAGCCTTTATTAGGATATATCACTTTCTGTTGTACTCAAATAGGGGAAAATAATTTGCAACTCTGCTCTAACAGCATAATCAAGATTTTGGATTTTTCTTTTTGCTGTTGGTATTCATTGGTTTTAGTCATATCCAACTCTTCATGATCCCATTTAGGGTTTTCTTATGTTTCAAAATGTTTTCAAATGTTTCAAAAACATTCAAATGGATTGCCATTTTCTTTTCCAGTTCACATTACAGATGAGGAACTGAGGCAAACAAGGTTAAATGACTTGCTCAGGGTCATATAGCTAGTAAGTATCTGGGGCTAGATTTGAACTTATGAAGATGAACCTTCTTGATCCCAAGCTCTATCCACTGTACCACATAACTGCACCTGAGGTTTTCTAAGAACTGCTTATTTTAAAGAAAAACTCAGAGTGGGAAGAATCACCATTATAAGGTTTAAGTCTTGAAAATCCATCAAGAGAAAACAAACCAGTGTCTGATCTACAGTACAAAAATGTGATGGTCATTGTACTGGCCATACTTACTATAGCCCCAGACAATGAATTGAGAAATAAATTTGTTCATCTCAAAATTGAGATAGCACAGGACAGGGTGTCCATTGTGCTCAAGATATACTGATTGGTAGACATCCTTATAGAATAAGGCAATAAATGGTATATAATACAAGGTCACACATATGAGATGTCCTGCAATGAAATCAGGGGGATAATTTCAGCATACGCAATTTTAGCATTATTCAGAACAATCTTTTGTTATGAAGATTTTTTAATTGATAGGAGATGCTGAAGTCAGATATAGAAAATGGAACAAGTTGAATGTGAGGCTTAGCAAAATATGTCAGGGTGAGACATTCTTCCAGCCCAAGACAACTGAGTCTTTGTGGATGAGATACAAATAGTGCAGCTAGGTGGTGGCAACAAAAGCAGCAGCGACTTTAGGAACTCTCAAATCAGGTAAGGGGACCTGGCAAATGGTATGAAAGAAATTACAAGGGGACTCTGTGCTAAGACTGGGCACAGGACTAGACATGGTTTGGCACCTCTTTTGCATATACCCACTTCTGAGTCATAGTTCAAAAGTCGAGAAGAGCACTTTTGGTTAAGAGGGAAAAGGAGTCTGGAGGAACAGTATCATTTTTGGTTCCAAAGGAGCGGGTGCCCTGAAGTGCAGTATTGATTGCAATTCCAAGGTATCAGGGACCCTTCTTGGATAAAGAATACTGTGCAGTCCAAGAGTACAGTAACCACATGTCTCCCCAGATCACACCACCTTTGAAGCACCTAAAATACTCAAACCTCCAGAGTTAGCCCTGAAAATAGTGCAAAAAAGTCTGAAGCTTGAGAAAGAACCCCTCTTCCCTCAAGCTGAGAATACAACCAACCAACTTTACCATAAAGTTCAAAATAAAGAAATAGGGTGGAAAATGAGCAAACAACAACAACACAGGAACATGGCCATAAAAAGTGACAGGAAAGAGCAAGAATCAAATTCATAAGTCAGTATAATAAAGTAAAAGTCAAAAGATTGAAAAGTGAAGCCTTAAAGAAAAATTTGAATTGGACAGAAGACCAACAAGTCTTCTTGGAAGAGCTAAAAAGTTATTTTCAAAGTCAAATAAGATTGGTAGAGGAAAAATTAGGTAAAAATGAGAGCAAAACAAGAAAAATATTTTTAAAAATTAACAGCTTGGTAAATAAGGCATAAAAATACTAAAGAAAATAATACCTTAAAAATGGAATTGGACAAATGGAAAAAGAGGTACAAAAGGTCATTGGAGGCAATAATTTCTTAAAAATTAGAATTTTTCAAATGAAACTTAATGATTTTATGTGAGCCTAAAATCAATAAAATAGTTAAAAGATTGAAAAAATAAAAGAAAATATGAAATATCTTGTTGGAAAAACAACTGACCTGGAAAATAGTTCAAGGAGAAATAATTTAAGAATAATTGAACTACCTGAAAAAAAAAAAACTACCTGGGCAAAGAAAATGCCCAGACACCATATTTTAAGAAATTATCACAAAATTGCCCCAATATCTTAGAACCAGAGGGTAAAAGAGACATTGAAAGAATCCACTGATCAACACCTGAAAGAGAACCAAGAATGAAAACATCCAGGAATATTATTGCTAAATTTCCAGGCTTCTAGATCAAAGAAAAAAAATCTTCAAATAGCCCAAAAGTAATTCAAATACTGTGGAGTCATAGTAAAGATCAGACAAGATTTAGCAGCTACCATATCAAAGGAGCAGAAGGCTTGGACTATGATATTCCAGAATGCAAAAGAACTGAGAACAACCAAGAATTAGCTACCCAAAGAAACTGAGTAAAATCTTTCCAGGGGAAAATAGAGGACTTTCAAGAATTCCTAATAAGAAGACCAGAACTGAATAGAAATTTTGACTTTCAAACACAAGACTCAAGAAAACCACAAATAGGTTAAAGTTAAAGAGAAGTTTTAAGGGACTCAAATAAGGTTAAACTGTTTATATTCTTAGATAGGAAAATGATACATGTAATTTCTAAGAACTATTGTTTTAGGTCAGATAGAAGTATTCAAAAAGAAACAAGGGTATGGGAGTGAGTAGTTTGTGTTGAAAACGTATAAAAAAATGGATAGGTAAGAAAAAGGGATTCCCTGGGAGAAGTGAGAGTAAGAATGGGGAAAATTATATAACATAAAAGATGCACATAAAGAAATACTTTTACAGTGGAGGGGACATTATCTTTCAAAAATGAGGAAGAGCTTTTAGAGTGGTGGGGAAGATGATAGGGGCAGGCAGTACTTAAAACTCACTCATATCCAAATTGGTTCAAAGTGGGAAGTATATGTATATGTCTATGTAAGTGTGCATATACATGCATGCATTTGCATGTGTATGTGTACATCTATATGTATGTGTGTTGTAACATGTATGTGTGTTGTAATATGTATATGTATGTGTATACACACAGAGACACATGTGTATGTGTGTATATTCATGCACATACATACATATATGTATATACATGCATGTGTGTGTATGAATTGGTAATAGAAATCCATCTTGCTCAACAGGGAATTAGAAGGGAGAGGGGATAAGGGAAAAATGGGCATGATGAAAGAAGGGGGTAGAATAAAAGAAAACAGTGATCAGAAGCAAAACAGACTTTAAGGTGGAGCAAGATAAAGAGAGAGAAGGATAAACAAAAGAAAATAGGGGGTGGAGCCAAGATGGCAGAGTAGAGGCAGCAATTCCACAGCGCTCCAGCCCTCACCACTTCAAAATCATGTGGAGGGGGACTCTGAACAGCCTCTGGGGCTCCAGCACCAACAGAAAGGCACAGGGAGGCTGGCCTCCCACTGGGGACAGCCCAGTGGCCTGGCGCAGCAGGGAGCAGCCACCATAGCCCTCTGAGAGCCTAGCCGAGGACCTCGTGAGTCGCAGTATTAGCCCCAGGGCGGCTGGACCAGCAGCTGGCTGCTGTGGATTACCAGAATACCAGCAGCTGTGGATTTTCCAGAATTGTCAACATGTATATGCCTAGGACAAAGTGAGAGGTTAATGCCTTATGGACTTTGGGACTAGTATTTGAGAACACTTTAGCTTCTTCCCCTGGGGGCGAGAAGCGGCACAGCCGCCATTTTGCAGCTTCAGTTGCAGCTTCAGCTCCTGACCTGTGAACTGTAGGGGGATCCTGTGATCAGTCTGGGGGGGAATCACTCTTGCTTTAACTTCCCTGGATCTGGATTGCAGTCTAGGGCGGAGGTCTTGGGGTGTGTGTACAGCTTGCCAGAGTGTGTGGGAGTTTCAGGGGGGGCACCCAACTAATACCTCCGGGGATTGAGAGGACCACAGCATTTGGGATGGAGGCCCCCCTGTCTGGTGGCAGAGTCCTGCTGTGGCAACAGGCCTAAGGGTCAAGTAATTAAGTGGAGGCATGGCTGGGCAAGGGAAACAAAATAAACAGAGGGATTCAACATTAGACCCCAGTTTTGGGGGCAAAGAGGATCAAGGCATGGAACAGGAGGAGGACCATGAGGTCAGAGCTCCTTCACCAAAACCCCAAATGAAAATATGAGCGGGTTACAGGCCATAGAGGAACTTAAGAAGGATTTTAAAAACCAAATAAGAGAAGTGGAGGAAAAAATTAGGAAGAGAAATGAGAAGGATGCAGGAAAAGTATGAAATGAGAGTCGACAGCCTGAGTGAGGAAAATAACGCCTTAAAAAATAGACTAACTCAAATGGCAAAGGAGGCTCAAAGGGGCAATGAGGAGAAGAATGTCTTAAAAAGCCAAATTTGCCAGATGGAAATGGAATCTCAAAAGCTCACTGAGGAGATTCATTCCTTCAGAAGTAGACCAAAACAAATGGAAGCTAGTGTTTCTATGAGAAATCAAGATGCTGTTAAACAGATCCGAACAATTGAGGGAATGGAAGACAATGTGAAATATCTTATGGGAGGAACCACTGACATGGAAAATAGATCCAGGAGAGACAATCAAAAGGTTATTGGACTACCTGAAAACCATGATCAGGGAAAGAACCTGGAAATCATCCTTCAAGAAATTCTCAAGGAAATTTGCCCTGAGGTTTTGAACCCAGAGGGTGAAACATAGGTTGAAGGAATCCACAGATCACCTCCTGAAAAAGATCCCAAGAAGAAAACTCCTAGGAATATTATAGCTGGGTTCCAAAATTCCCAGATCAAGGAGAAAATACTGCAAGCAGCCAGGAAGAAACAATTTCAATACTGTGGAAACACAATCAGAATAGCATAGACTATGCTATTCTGATTGTGCCAGAAACCTGGCAGCTTCTACACTGAGGGATTGAAGGGCATGGAATATGATATTCCACAGGGCAAGGGACCTGGGATTAAAACTAAGAATCACATACCCAGCAGAGCTGAATATCTTGTTTTGGAGGAAAACATGGTCATTCAGTGGAATAGAGGACTTTCAAGCATTCTTGAGAAAAAAAAAACAGAGATGAATAGAAAATTTGACATTCAGACACAAGAAGCAAGAGATGCTTGAGAAAGTAGACAGGAAAAGAAATCAGAAGGAACTTATCAAAGTTGAACTGTTTACATTCCTACATGGAAAAACAATAACAGTGACTGATGAAACCTTTCTCAGTATGAAAATAATTGAAGAAGGGTATAAGGGCATATGAATACATATGTGAATGTGTGTATATATGTTTACAGGTATACATGGATAGAGGGCACAGGTCGAATTTGGTGGGAAGGGGTGATACTCAAAGGATGAAGTTAAGAAGTGAGAAGAATGTTGGCAAGAGGAGATGGGGGGAGACAGGGTGGGGTAAACTATCTCACATAGAAGAGGCAAGGGGAAGTAATTGCAGGGGAGGGGAAGAACACGAAGGGAAAAAGGCAAAACCATATTCTCATTGAATTTGGCTCAAGGAGAGAATGACATACATGCTAAATGGGATATCTCACCCTGCAGGAGAGTAGGGGGGAAGGGGACGAGAGGGAGGATGATGGAGGGGAGGGCATGCTGGGAGGAGGGGAGGTTGGAGGCATCCACTTTTGAAGAGGGACAGGATCAAAGTAGGGAATGGACCAGGTGGGGGGTGGGATGGGTGGGCGGGAAATATAGCCAGTCTTTTTCAATATATCTACTATGGTAATGTTTTGCATAGCAATACATGTACAACTCTTCCCAGTGGGAGTGGGTGACAAGGGATCAAAGGAATGGATCTGGAATTCAAAATTTTAAAATTAAATGTTTCAAATATATAAAAATACTATTATTAATATTATTTTGCATGTAATTGGGAGATAAGATGTGCAGGCATTGGGGCACAGGGATTCACCTTGCCCTAATGGAAAAGTCAAAGGGGATATGGGAGAAGATATGGGAGAGAGCAGATTGGATGAGGGGATATCCTGTGGGACTGCTATTCTGGGGTGGTGGGTAGGGGAAAAATGGGGGAAAATTGTAACTCAAAATCTGGCAGAAATGAATGATGTAAACCAGAACTTAATAAAGCATTTGGAAAATTAAAAAAGAAAAAGAAAATAAGATGGAGGGAAATGCACAATTAATAATCATAGCTGTGAAAGTGAATGGGATTAACTATCCCATAAAATGAAAGTGGATGAAAGTCTCATTTAGAAACCAGAATCAAACAATGTGTTGTTTCTGTGAAATACACTTGAAACAGAGACACTAGGATAGAATTAAAATAAGGACCTGGAGTAGAATCTATTATGCTTCAGCTGAAGTAAAAAACGGCAGAGGTAGCAATTGTGATCTCAGACAAAGCAAAATCAAAAATAGAAAATAGACCTAAATAAAAGGAATAAGCAGGGAAACCCCATTTTGCTAAAAGTTACCATAGACAATGTAGTAATAAAAAAAATTCATAGCAAGTTTGTTTGAGAAAGTCCTCATTTCTTAAATATATAGAGAATAGGCAATTCATAAAAAATAAAATTCATTAATTGATAAATGGTCAAAGAATATGATCAAGCAAGTCTTCAGAAAAAAAAAGAAATCAAAACTATCTCTACTCATGTGAAAAAATACTTTAAATCACTATTGATTATGGAAAGGAAAATTGAAAAAACTCTGAGGTACCACTTCACACCTATCAGAAATGATAAATGCTGGAGGGTATGAAGGAAAATAGATAACATTGATTAACTGTTGGTGAAGTAACGAACTGGTTCAACTGTTCTGGAAAATGATCAGAAACTATGTCTAACAAACTATCAAACTGGGTATACTCTTTGATACAGTAATATCACCATTATATTTGTACCCCAAAGAGATTTAAGAAAAGGGAAGGAATCTATATGTACAAAAATATTTATAGCAGTTCTTTTTGTGATGGCAAAGAATTGGAAATTTAGGAGATGATAATCAATTGGAATTGACTAAATAAATTGTGACATATTACTGTGATGAAATATAAGAATATTATATATTAGTTATATATATATATATAATATTATATATCTTATATATTTAAGAAATTAAGTAAGGGTTCAGAAAAACATGGGAAGACCTATGAGCTGAAGCAAAGGGAAGTAAGAAGAAGTAAGAGATCATTGCAATAATAGCTATGGTCAACTATGAAAGACTTGGATACTCTGAGCTATAAAATCATCCAAGACCCAAAGAACTGAAGATGAAAAAATGATAGCTATTTCCAGAGAGAGAACTGATGAACTTTGAGTGCAAATTGAGATATAATTATCTCTCTCTTTTTTTTTCTTTTTTGTGACATGGCTAATATGGAAAGGTGTTTTGCATGATTTCAATGTGTAATTAATATGATATTGTTTGCCTTCTTAGTGAGTCTGTCAGTACAGGGAGGGAGGAAAAGAATCTGGAAATAAATAATAAATTAAGAAAAAATAATATAACACGGCTTTAAAAAAGTGTCAAAGAACAAGTCATAAGAACAAAAATTAGTTTTATTAAAGAGAATGACAAGAATATGACAACAGTTTAAATTTTGTGGGCCACAGCCAAAGCAGTACTTGGGTAGAATTTATATCTCTACATGTTTACATAAGAGAAAGAAAGGACAGATCAATAGATTGGACATATAACGAAAAAAAAAAAACAACTAAAAAAAGCAAATTAAAAATCTTCAATTAAACATCAAAATGTAAATCCTGAAAATCAAAGGGGAGGTTAACATAACTGAAAGTAAAAACGAACATCAAGCCAAGAAATAAAACTAGGAGCTCATTTTATTGGGGGAGGGGCTATAAAATAAATAAACCATTGGTTAATTTTATTTTTTTTTAAGAAAAGAAGAAAACAAAATAACCAGAATCAAAAATGAAAAGATTAGGGGTGGCTAGGTGATGCAGTGAGTAGAGTACCACCCCGGAGTCAGAAGGACCTGAGTTCGGATCTGACCTCAGACACTTAACTCACACAAACAAACAAAAAAAAAACCCTGGCCATGTGACCTTGGGCAAGTTACTTAACCCCAACTGACCTCCAAAAAAAAAAAGCAAAAAAAAAATTGAAAAAAAAATGAAAAGATTAAATGCTCTACCAATGAAGGTGAAATTAAACAATTATTAGAAGTTATTTTGCTAAATTATATGCCAGGAAAACAGACAATCTAAGTGAAATAGATGAACATTTGAAAAAACATAACATGTCCAGAATAACAGAAGAGGAAATAGTATACTTAGATAATCTTAGAAAAAAGAAATCCAACAGGCCATCCATGAGACCTATAAGAAAAAATATCCCCAAGACCAGATGAATTTAGAAATAAATTCTACCAAACATTTAAAGAAAAATTATTCCCAATAATATGGAAACTTTTGGGAAAATAGTCAAATAAGGAGTCCTACTAAATTGCTTTTCTGACATAAATAGTAATTTACTACTACAGATTTGCATCTAGCCTACTGATTGACAAATCCATTTCTTGGCCAGTGCCAGATTATTTTGATTATTACTGCTTTATAATATAGTTTGAAATAACTGATAGACTACCTTTCTTCACATTTTTTTATTGATTTGCTTAATGCTCTTCACCTTTTGTTCTTCTAGATGAATTTTGTCATTTTTTTCTAGCTGTATAAAATAATTTTTTGGTAATTTAATTGGTATGGTACTGAATAAATAGGGGACAAAAATAAAAAGTGCCAGTCCTGGGAAAATTGGGACACTAATGCACTGTTGGAGGAGTTGTAAACTCGTCCAACCATTTTGGAGAGCAATTTGAAACTATGCCCAAAGGATTAGTAAACTGTGCATATCCTTTGACTGAGAAATAGCACTACTAGGTCCGCATCTCAAAGAGACTAAAAATGGTAAAAGGATATATATTATAAAAATATTTATAATAACTCTTTTTGTTTTGTCAAAAAATTGGGAATTGAGGGGATGCCCATCAATTGGGGAATGGTTGAATGAGTTCTGGTACATGATATTGATGGAATACTATTGTGCTATAGATGAGCAGGATGCTTTCAGAAAAACCTGAAAAGACTTACATAAATTCACACAAAGTGAAGTGAGCAGAACCAGGAGAACATTGTCATAGCAATAGCAATATTGTAAAATGATCAACTGTGAAAGATTTAGCTATTCTCAGATTCAAGACAATTCCAAATGATTTATAATGAAAAATGTTATCTACCTTCAGAGAGAAAACTGATGAACTCTGAATGTAGATTGAATCATCCTTTAAAAAAACTTTATTTGTTTTTTGTGTATTTTTTTGTAATATGAATAATATGAAAATATTTTGCATATCTTCACATGTATAATCATATCAAGTTAATTGCCTTCTCAAGGAAGGATGCATAGCAGGGAGGGAAGGAATTCCAAACTCAAAATTTTAAAAATCATTGTTGACATTTTTACATATAATTGGGCAATATTCAATAAAATGAAAAATTATTTTAATTTTTCCAGATGAAATGCAAATTCTCCAAATAAGATTAACATTTTAATCATTGTCAGTCATGAACACTTGAGTGTGAATGAGTTTTGGTAATTAATTCATCCTGTGGATCACTCATTTCCATTTGAAAATAGGACCCAATTCTTTGTTCACTTTTCTCCTCTAGAAGGCTTGTTATGCTTCAGCTCATTTGGTGAAAGGTCCAAACTGTGACTACAGCTCAAGCCAAATTTAGCTCTAATGGGTTTGTAAGTTATTTTGGAATGATGCTATGGCTATGTAGGCAAGTCAGCATGGATGAATTTTTTCACACCTAAAATATAACCACCCTTTAAAAAATCATATACTATATTTATCCCCTGTTGGCAATTGGCATTTCTGACTCATGCTTGGCACTTTGTTTATTATAGTACTGTTTCTATACACTTTCTAAGTATGCCCCTGATTTATTTTTAAATTTATCATTATGAGTTTTGATCTTCAAGTTTTCACCCATAAGTATCCACACATATGAATGCATATATACATACATATTTGTTCACATGTGCAAGTATACTGTCACTTCAGGAAGAATTTCCAAAAGGAGAAGTATAATCAGTGGAGGGAAAGAAGGAGAAGATAGAACCTCTTCTGGAGAGCATATGATTTTCATTCAATACATTTAAATTCAATACATTTAAATTCAACAGACATGTAATAGGGACCTGCAATGTTCAAGGCATGGTCAGTCCTTAGGAATATAGAAACCAATATATAGTGGTTCCTGTCTTCACAGCCTTTATATTCTACTGGGAGACAGAAGGTAAGAGAGAAAATGTATGTAAACATAAAACCAGGTAATTAGTAATTTCTCTCATTCTTCTGTAGATTATACTCCAGATTTCTAACATGGCCCAGGTCTTCTTCCTAAAGCATGACTCCAAACTTGGAATTCACATGTTAGAAGTTGTTATTCAGCCCTCATTTTCAGAGAGGAACAATGACATCACAGGGTAGTGCTTGTGAACTGGATTTAAGTGAGGCAGAGCTTCATAAAGTCATCAGCCTCACTCGCACCTCCAGTCATCATTTCTTCTGAAGTCCATATCCTATCACCTACTTCATTTTTACCTGTCAAAATTTTGCTCATTGAAATGTCACCTCCTTCATGAAGTCATTGCTGATCTCAACAATCAAAAAGGATGACTCCTTGTCCAAATCCCACTAAATTTCATTCTATCCTGATTGAAATTTAATATACTACTTTGTATTATAGTAGTTTCTTGTAATTTTATTCTCTGAATTAGACTATAAACTCATGAGGAAGCAGGAACAAGTTAGGTAATAAATATTCTTTATTCTCAGAACAAAAGGCACAAAAAGTATATTCAAAAATCACATTTTAAGATAAAGTCCACTGCAGGAGCAAAGAGAGAAGGGAAGGAAAGGAGTGAGGGAAGGATAGAGAAACAGAGACAGAGACAGAAAGTCAGACAGATACAGAGACAGAAAGAGATAGAGAGAAACAGATAGAGAGATGAGTCAGAATGACAGAGACAGAGCAATAGACAGACAAGGAGACAGAGACACAGAGACAGAGATAGAGACAGAAACAGACAGAAGGAGACAAAGACATAGACAGGAGATAAACAAAGATAGAGACAGTAAAATAGAGAGAGACAGAGGTAGAGAAGAGCTCAAATTAAATCTAATCCCAAGTGTCAAGTCACAGCTCAGCAACAAGAAGATAAGCAAAATTATATCACACAGCAGGGACTACTGAATTGAGCATACTTAATATGCTATGCTTTCCTCAACTTGTGGCCTCTGTGAAAAGCTGGGGCTTGGGGTTTAGTGCAAACAACATTCTCTTCACATTTACAAACATACACAAACAGACACACACACACACACACACACACACACACACACACATACACACACACCCATCCCAGATAGGTGAGCAATAGTTGCTATGGACAACATCTTGTTTATCTGTTACCCCTTTGGGAGTCTTTTTGGGCCTATAGAACCTGGGAGTGTGGCATAAGATGAAATGTATAACATGTCCACAGGGGTCTAGAGATAAAATATTTTGTATGTTGTACATGGCATACAGAAAGATTCACTTTCTGAAGGAAATGCCTCTGTATAACATATTTATTCACATTGCTATGAAATTCAGCAGACAAACTCAAGCCAAGAGCCAATTTTATTTTCAAAGAAAATTTTGTTTAAATAGATAAAAGCTTTATTTTGGAAAGAGAAACAGAACTAATGCATTTTGCACAGATTTGAACATTTCATTTTGTTTCTTTAAATGCCTAATTTTTAAAATGGTATTTTTCAAGAGACAGAAATTCTGACAAAGGAATATCTGATAGAATAAAAAAATAATAATGATCATAAATAATGGAAAATGGACAGCTTATTCAGCACGAGTAAAAGGTCTTTATGTCTATGGAGGACTGGTTGGCCAACAGTTTCCTGATCTGATTAAATGGGACTGGGTTATGCACTCCATTCCTACCCTGGGCTAGTCCAGCATCTTTGTCTAGGATTCTTATTCATAAACTCCAGAGTCTCCTTACCTCCAAGATCAAATGTAAACTCTATTTGGCATTTAAAACCTCTCACCACCTGACCCCAACCTACCTTTCCATCCTTATTGAACATAATTCCCCTTTATGTGCCTGATGGTCCAAACTGGTCACATTCCTGTTGCCCATACACTATACTCAATTTCTCACCTTTGCACTGTTTTTCTCCTCATTTCTGGAACATATTCCCACCTCATCTCTGTCTCATAGAATCACTAGTCCCTTTTAAGATTCATCTCAACCATTTCCTTTCCTGATCTCCTCAACTGCTAGTGCCCTCTTCTCACAAATGACACTGTATCTATTTTGTATAATCCCACAGATGTACATGTTTATTCCCCTGATAAAATATAAGTTACCTCAGGGCAAGAACTATCTTTACATCCCCAGTTGGTAATACTGTGCCTGCTACACAGTAGGTGTTTACTAAACTCTTGTTGATTTATAATGAACCAAAACCACAGAATTAAGGAGTCACTAACTTGAAAGGGATCTCAGCATTCTAGTCCAATTCATACCTGAGCAAGAATGCTTGTTACCAGGGGCGGCTAGGTGGCGCAGTGAATAGAGCGCCGGCCCTGGAGTCAGAAGGACCTGAGTTTGGAGCCGGCCTCCGACACTTAATCCACACAAACAAAAACCTAGCCGTGTAACCTTGGGCAAGTTACTTAACCCCAATTGCCCTAAAGGGGCGGCTAGGTGGCGCAGTGAGTAAGAGCGCCGGCCTCGGAGTTGGGATGACCCGAGATCAGATCCGGCCTCAGAAAATGAGCACCCACGCATAAATAATGATTAGCCGTGTAACCTTGAGCAAGTTACTTAACCCCAATTGCTTTAAAAAAAAAAAAAAGAATGCTTGTTACCACATACTAAACGATTATTTGCTGCAGCAGAGAAGGGGGAAGTGGGATGAGAGGGGGGATGATGGAGAGGAGGGCATTTTGGGGGAAGGGGAGGTTGGAAGTACCCACTTTCGAAGAGGGACGGGATCAAAGTAGGAAATGGACCAGGTGGGGGTGGGATGGGTGGGAGGGAATTATAAGCAGCCTTGTACAATATATTTACTATGGTAATGCTTTACATACCTATACATGTACAACACATACTGAATTGCTTATCTTCCCAGAGGGAATGTGTGACAAAGGAGGAAGGCAATGGATCTGAAATTCAAGGTTTTGAAATTAAATGTTTCAAATATATATAAATACTATTATTAATACTATTTTGAATGTAACTGGGAGATAAGATGTGCAGGCATTGGGACACAGAGACTCACCTTGCTCTAATAGAAAAGTCGAAGGGGGTATGGGAGAAGATATGGGAGAGAGCAGATTGGATGCGGGGATATCTTGTGGGACAGTTATTCTGGGGTGATGGGTAGGGGAAAAATGGGGAAAAATTGTAACTCAAAATCTGGTGGAAATGAATGATGTAAACCAGAAGTTAAGAAAGCATTTGTTTTAAAATGAAGATTACATTTCAAAGAAAAGTATAAGGATGAATCCACTGGAGAATCTAGACTGACATGTATTGGTGATAATCTTCTATTCACATCTTAGAATGTGTATTTGGCTTCCAGTGATTGAGAAAGTGAGTTGAGGTGATAAATATTGGTCTACTTTTCCAGTTATCACTGCTGATTTACAGAGTAACTTTTGGCAGGTGGCTCAAAATTTCTGTGTTTTTGTTTACCCCACTGGAAGGTGGACACCAATGCACCTACATCACAGGGACAGTGCAACTAATAATTAATTTGGGTGAGATGTTTCAAGATTCTTCAACAAAAGGACTTCTCTCAGTGTAATATTAAGACCTTACTAATTGAGGCACATCATGGTATAATTGCAACTTGACAAGTGCCCTATTTAAAGGTGCACTAGTTATATTTTAGCCCAAATGATTATTTCGAATTTATAAATCTTTCTGTGTTTACATGGTAACTGAGTCTAAGAAAAGTTGTTACATGCTCAAAGTCACACCGGTAGCTATTAGTCATCCACTCTTTGTTCAAAGACTTCTGGTAAAGAGGAAGGTACTATCTAGAGAGGCAGGCTACTTCAGTTATGGATAGCTCTCATTATTATAAAGTTATTTTCTTATACTAAGAGTAACCTGTTTTTTGTAACTTTTATCCAAAATTCCTAGTTAATCCTTCTGGATCCAAACAGAGCAAGTTTAACCCTTTAACCCACACAGAAGGCCTTCATATATTGGAGAGAGAGATTATGTCCCCTCTAAATCATTTCTTTTTCAGGTCAAATATCTATAGTTCTTTCAATCAAACCTTAGATGATATTCTGTTAAGACTATCCTCCATGCTCTTTGCTCTCCTGTGGACATTGTCCATTTTGTCAAAATTTTCCCTAAAATATTGTCCCCATAACTAAAAACAATATCCCAGAAGTAGTGTAACCAGAATACAATATAGAAGTACTGTCACCTCTCCAGTCCAGGAGAATATGCCTCTCTTAATGCAGCCTCACATTACATTGACTTTTTTTGATTGCCATATATCCCAGTTGCCTCATACGGAGTTTGCAATCTGATTAAACCCCAATATCTTTTTAGATAGTATAATAATATTATAACTCAATAAACATTTTTAAATGTCTACTATGTACATGGAACTGTTAGGTAATGAGGATCCAAAGACCAAAATGAAGCAATCCTTCCCACCTATGAACATTCTACTGGGAGGTAGAGGTGGGATATGATATATAAGTGGAATAGAAATTTTACTGATCTAAAATAATATGCTTAAAATATATTCTAATTGGAAAAAATTCACAATTTCGTTTTTTCCCATTGAACTATAATGCAGAGAAATCTAGAAAGGGAGAATGAAAATGGGGAAACCATGCTAATGTCCACTAAGTTGCTTGGAAATGGCATTTCTTCCATGATTAAAAACCACCTTTGACTTTTTCCTTTCTTTTCATTACCTTAAAGATGACCACATATCAATCCTCTACTCCTCATCATCATAATTATCACCATCATCATCTTAGATTTCCTAACTATTTGAGAATGTGCATGATGTTGTTCTAGTGAGGTGAGAGTTGAAAAGTAAAGAGGTTAGAACCACATGCCAGAAGAAAAAGTACTTTTGAGAGTCAGCTAGGTGGTGCAGTGAATAGAGCACCAGCCCTGAAGTCAGGAGGACCTGAGCTCAAATCCGACCTCGGACACTTAACACTTACTAGTTGTGTGATCCTGGGCAAGTCACTTATCCCCAATTGCTCTGCCTTCCACCATCCAAAAAGACCAAAAAAGTACTATTGAGAGGTATTTAGTAGAGATTTTGATTTTCTTACTCTTTTAATCAATACTACTGCTTTAAAAAAATACATAGAAGCAAGAAAAGCAAATGCAATGTTCAGAAAGTTATAAGTCTTAGTTGAAAAAACAACTCACCATAACAACCAGTCATCCATATTTACTATAGTATGATTTCTTTGGTCACATACTATTGTATGATTTCTTTGGTCACTAATAATTCAGACATTCAAGGGATTCATGCCAAGGAGGTGCTAATCTGATCTTTATACAGAGAGGTGACTCCAAAGATGATCAATCTTTGGTTTTGTCCACTTGGGGCCCATTAACAAATGCAGAACCATGGAATTTAAATTTATGATTTGAGTAATAATGTGAGCAAGCTTTGAAAATGGTGAGATTATCTTATAAGCCATGCTGAATATAACTACAAAGGTTCTGAATAGTCTTTTAAGGAAGTTTTGAAAGGGCAGCTAGGTAGTGCAGTGGATAGAGCATCAGTTATGGAGTCAGGAGGAACTGAGGTCAAATCCAGCCTCAGACACTTGATGCTGACTGTGTGATCCTGGATAAATCACTCATCCATAATTGCTTCACACAAAAAAGACATTTTGAGTAAGTATACACAAATTATTTCATAAAGGAGATTATTTTGGTAACAATAACTGATCTGAAGCAGAACAAGCAATTTTTTAGAATGGGGCTATTCCTCCTCCTTTTTCTTCCACTTTTACTCTTCCTCCTACCTCTACTTTTCCTTTCTTTCACTGGTTCTCTTCTTCTTTCCTCCTCATAAATAGCTCAACAGCCCTATAAACCAGGTAGTACAAATATAATTATTTCACTAAGGTAGAAACTATGGCCAAGTGATATGATCTCATAAATCCCTACCTTTCATCAAAATACAGCTCACCTGCTGTGACCGACAAAGAATTATCTGATTCCCCTAGGTATTATTCTCTCAAGAAATAGGTTTGTATTACTTTGGATACATTTCACATTTACTTATTTTTAAACATGTTAAATCCTCCCAGCAGAATATATGGTATTCTTTTAAAGAATAAAAAAATCAGAATTTCTACTAAATATCTCTCAATAGCACTTTTTTTGGCATGTGGTCAATCATAATGTCAGTATGTCTTGAGCACCAACAATAGAACATACGATAAATTACTTCCCAATTAATGCATGATAAAAAATTGGTTTTAGGTAGAAAGCTAAGAACAGGGATTGCTATTTTTGTTGGTTTTGTAATTTAGTCGCTTTCATGTAGAAAGTGTTTGATAAATATTTATTGAATGACTTGACATTCTTTCACAACTCTTTGTAGAAAGCACTGCATCATTTGGTAGATCTCCTGCCTGGCCACCACTCCTTAATTTACCCCCTTAGGAGGAGGGGGAGAGGATTGCAGCCATATGATTCTAAGACTTGTTTGCCCTTAGCACTGATTCAAAGTCATTGGAGGTTTCTGGTTTTTCCTTTTTTCAGGGAAGAGGGAAGACCCCTTGAAGTAGCAGAGGAAGAGTATTCACTGTTTATTCCTGTTTATAATCTCAAAGATTAAGAAATGAGTTCATTACCTTGGCTACTCATTCACTCTAGGTGAACAAAATATGTTGAAAAGAAATAAGCCAGGTATTCAGAAGCTTCTTGACATTCTCATTGGAAAGCAGGAATAATTTCTACCCTAGTTTTATGGATAACTCAGAGAGAAAGTGGTAGGGGTATGGAGTTATCACAGAATAGGGTAGGGGAAACATTTATTTAGTTTGAAAAGATTATGACAAGTCATGAGGAAAATCTCCCATACATAGCAGGATTATTTGGGGTTGCCTGATTAATCTCAGTTAAAGAAAAAGCATCTGTTACTTCACTCATTCCCATATTTAATGTTTTAATTTAATGTCTTGAGTTCTAGGATAATCCAGAAGTGATCTTTGTGTATTTCCTCATTAGTTACTAAAATTCCAATAAATATGTGTATACATATATGTGGGTGTGTATACATACACATATATAGATATAGATATATAGATATAAACTATGCTCAGAATCTCATCCTAAACCAATATTATTTATTTAATAAACCAGACAAACTTCCTTTCCCAATAGTGGTTATATTTTGATTTCTCTATTAAATTTATAAGGTCCTAGTATTAAAAATTCAAGTTACTGGAACACAATTTCATAACAATGAAATAATAATGAAGATACATAGATAATTATTGCAGAAGATGTAGCTGTGGTGAAGGTAATAGCCACACATCTTCCTTGAAAGTGCAGGTAACTTTTCTTAGCTTTGGAGAACAGAAGCCCTCACCAGTTAACTCATTTAGGAAAACAAGTAAAGTTTCTTCTCAAGACCTCTTCATTCTCTTTTCCCGATAAAGGCTATAATAATTTCATTAAAACATTTCTTGGTCTCCTTTCTTTCTAGTCTCTCTCTGGCTATGGAGGGAAAACAATCTTTTTGACTTCTCTGAAGCACTGAATCTTAATAGCTTTTCTCCAGAGTCACTACTCATACAATTTTCTTTGTTTCTCCACAAAAATAACAGTTAAGAGAGTTCAAACAAGAAAGAAGTTTTCCTTCACCTTCTTTTTCTCTATCTTCTCCAATTCGTCTCCTAGTTCAAATTAAATTCACACACGCACACACACACGACCACCACCACCACCACCACCCATGACCAATAATAACAACAACAACATAGAAAATCTTATAAAGTAAGTTACAATTGTTAACTCCTAGTTTCTCTGCTTTTAAGAGGACAATACAGTTTCCATTGCTTTGGTAGGATTGGCTTCTGAGGCAGTGTTTTTGTTCTGATTTGTAGAGCATTAATTATTAGAAAGAATTTCCTTATATAAAGGACAAAATTGCCACTATTCAACTTCCACTTATTGATACTAATTCTAACCTGTGGAACCAACAATAATGTCTAGTGTCTCTTCTACACAAAGCCCTTCAAACACTTGAAGACTTTAAAACTTGAAGTTTCATGCCCCGCCTTATGGGGCATGGAGTCTTCTCTTCTCCAGACTAAACATCCCTAATTATTTTAACATTACATGCCGTGAGTTCAAGGTCCTTCATTTTCCTGATTACTTTCCTTCCAACATCTTTCAATATCTTTCAATGCCATCTTATCAATGCCCCTCCTAAAATATGGTACCCAGAATTATACACCTCATCCAAAAGCAAAGAGAAAAATGTAGCAGAATTTTGCATATAGATTTAAAATGACTTGTACATATTATGAAAGGTTCCAAAAGAGAAAGATCCTTCAACTAATTAGATAAGTTAGGAGAAGGAAAAGTCAACTTGGACCATCATTGTCTAAATGTAGCAGTGTTTGATATTCACCTTTTTGCCCTCTTGAAGTTGTTAAGACATTCTGAATTAAGTACGATGCTCATGAAAAGCTCCTTCAGTCCATTAATTATTCGACAAATTTCTGAAAGCAAGATCATTCTTTGCTGAAGCTACCATTTTGTTCTACCCTGACTCTAAAGGTAGAAGTAACATGTAGGGTGATAACGGCTTTCCTTTATGCTGGTTTCTCTCATTTTGCCACCTCAGAACATTGGGGGGAAAAAGAAGTTTATTATTAGTGGCTTCTACTAAGTCACTTAATTTGGAAATAGACATTAGTAAACAGTATAATTAATAAACATATGTGTTTATGAGAACTGATTTTTACTTCATAAGTTAAAAAGTGTAACAAAAAGAAAAAGGTCCAAATAAAAAATGCAATGTTTATCGATCTCCTGTTATGGTAGCTTCCTATGGAAAGAATGCTCTACAAATCAAGCTAATTAAGCAAGTACTTGCTTTGTCAAAACTTGTAATTTTTTCTCTTTTTCTACCCACTATGACATATGTGTATAGTTGGTCACATTCAGAAGTGTAGAATTCATAGAAGCAATGGATTTGGCATCCATATTCATGTTTGCTAATAATAAAGCCAGTCACAAATTTCAACAAAGCTATGCAATTGAATTCTTAATGAGTAACTTGAAGTACTCTGAAAGAATGAATATAGAATATCCCTGGTATTCTGTTTTTTTTTTAATAATGTTAAACATTTTCTGCCTGTTTTTTATTTCGAAATCTTTCCAAATAAAAAATCAACTCTCTCAAATATATAATTTTAAATCTAGAGTTTCATATGCAAAAAATATAAAATTATACATACATATATATGTGTGTGTGTGTGTGTGTGTGTGTGTGTGTGTCTGTGTAATGAGGAGCTACTAAAAAGTGACATTGTTACTTGCATGTCAGAAGAAAAATGCCTGGATCAAGTAAATAAAACCAAGTCAAATTGTCATAATGTCTGTATGTTTCTAACTTAAATCCATGTTTTTCCAATTGCAATAATATACAACTCTTTGGAATTTATACATAACAGAAAATGAAAACATTTACTTCATTGACAAAGACAAAAATTTAACCAATGTGTGAACTTTATGGCTCTATGACTATGTTAACTACAGAATTTCAGAGGGAGGTAAAAAAATGAGAAACAAAAAACTGAATCTAGTCGTTGTTAAACCTAGAAATTTTAGAGACACAAAAGTGTGGAGGGGGAGGTGCTCTGTTTGGCGTTCTATAGTTTCTTGGCATTTAAATTTTTTAAAAATATTTTGGTTACTATAGCCATTTAGTCCCTACCAATTCAAAATGCTTGTGAGGATTCTAGTGTGTATTTGTGATCTAGATACTTATCTTACCACCATTAACACATTATTATTTTTTTAAGATAGGAAATACAGAAATGTTTCCTGACACAGTTCTAAAAAAATTGTCATTGAATACAAATGAGAGTTTTCACAAGTATCTAGGAAGATGAGTCAATTCAGAGTTCTTCTTGAATGGGTCATTGAGAGTTTGAAACATCACAACTAAGAAAGGCTACCATGTAGTGTCAACCACACTCAGGAAAATCCTCCTAGTTAGAGGACTTGAAAAGCATCTACTTTTTAAGAAGACTTCCAAAACATTCATCATAAAATTAAAAAGACCTTACCTTTAAAATTAGGTCTGATTCTTGCATCATATCCTGATGTCCTTCCCATTAATTTGTCCAAGAAATCTGAAGGAGACATGGACTGTGAGGGGGGTTTTCCAGATCTGGAATCATGGTCTTTGCAGGAAGCTGACCTAAACAGATAATTAGCTTAATTAGTAATGAATCTATCCTTAATGTTAGAAAAGTACATTAAACACATTATTTGGGGGTGAGGGGAAGGAAGGTTTTCTTCAGTTTCAGGCAAAATACTTGATGCATTACAAAGGTTCAAATAGTAAAGTTCAAACTTTTTCTAGCAACATTTGAACTTAAATATACTCTAAAGCTAATTTGAAGCAATGAAAATGCAAAACATTCAATATTTCCAAAGATCTCAAACTTCAGCTATCAGGAAGTGGAGACGATATGTTTATATGGTTCAAACTATGTTTCATGCTGTTCATATGGTAGGTATTGGCAGGCAGAGTGTTTCATTAAACTCTAATGGCAATGACTTTTGCATCATGCTTTTCTGTTAACACCATTTTCCAGTAAACTTAAGCTTAGAAGTGTTCAAGCATTTCAGCCCTAAATGGAAAATTTCATTTCTTATTAGTGAAAATTGTTGTACATAACCAGCAAACACTGAAACAAATCACTCACCTATCTATTTATCAATTATTAATTTCCTTTCCAGCTATGTATCATTAGTTATTTTCAAAGCAATCACTATCTTAAAGGTACCATCTTAATGGAATTTAAATTCCATTGAAACTTATATCATCAATTATTATAAAATGCAATCCTATTATTTTTATCAACTCTTCTTTTTATTTAGACACTTATATTAGGGATTCTCAACTGAAGTTTTTTTTTTTTAAAGTTGGTTCATTCATTGTGTCTTTGAAATAACAATAAAGTACAAGTTTAACTGAAAAATTCTCAAACTATCATTCCCTCATTAAAAGTAATTAAGGTTTAATGAAATGAATAATTTGGTTTTAAGGAAGATGAGCCCTATTACCAACTATATTAAAAAACTGGATTGCAGCAATTCTTTCCTAAAGCATCAATTATATTTTCTGTGTATTTTAATTGCACTTTCCATTAACTCTTGTTAAGCCTATCAATTTTTAAGAAACCATATTGTTTTAAGTTTTTCAAATAAGTGATATTAAATATAAATGCTTGGACAATATTTTGACCATTCAATAGGTTTAAAATATTTATAATATGATCATATAGAAACATATATAGGTGTGTATGTTGAATCAAATAGTTGATGACGATGTTAAAATCCAGCCTAACCCCTATCCCCTTTATTTGTAGTGAGAAGTGTAACCCTGATGAGGGCATAGTAGATTGTGCAAGTACTCGTGGTGTTATTGCTTCACTCTTTGCCTTCAATTCCATGGACATTGGATACAAAAGCCTCCATACTGAATGAAAATGTAATGAAAAATACTACACTGAATATATAATGAAAATATACTTACACAAGGTGTAAGCTTTCTTATCTGTAAACTCCACCCTCCCCCCAACCCTATCATTTCTCTTGGTATCATGGTCTAGATGACTTTTTTACTTACTGGGAATAACATGACACGTTGATATTCCACTTCTTTTTGGCAACTCATAAAGTATGTAGTAATTAAGAACAAGCAAATTATAATGCCTTTCTTATTAAAATCATATCTATATTCCCCTTCATGCAGAAAAATATTTATATAAAATATTAATGGTACTATCTTTAAGCAATCTCAAAATTATATCTGGAAGGAAAAAAAGTAGACTAAGCTAGAAGGAGGTAAGACATCTTCTCCCTTTGTCTGAGGTTTCAAGAAAATTCCTTAATAGTGCTTCTCATAGTGAGGTTGAGACTGTTGAGATATTATAGGGACCCCCGATTGTCTGGGGATTGGTGAGGGGAAATCCTTTTTCCTTTGTTAACTACAACAGTCATCTTTAGTTAGTAGATTAAATCATTTTTCTAACTTGGAAAAAATCAAGCAGGAATCATTTTAAACAAAACAAAATAGGAAAGGAAAAAAGAATATATATCTATTTGAAAAATTAAAAGAGTATGCAACTGAGACTACACTAATATTGTATTTGTGTGTGCTGAAATCCAATGAGTAAGAAAATGCATCTTAAAAACTTGGTTTTTTGATATTTTGCCAAAACAGAAGCTCTTTTAAATGAACAAAAGCAATCTAACTCTCCCCCATACAATTAAAATGAGATGGGTTCAGACAATGCAAAAGAGATTTATGTGACATTTTCCCTTCTATTCAGTTCCACGTCTTTTAGTAAATATTGGCATGCAAAGTCGTATCACGTACCTGAAGTGGTTTGTCTCTAAGAAAAATGCAAACAAGGTTGTCAAAATATTCACTAGCTGACGGTTCATTCCTGTTTCCTGTGGAGATTGTGGAAAATATTCCAGAAATGATGCCAAAAAGAAGCTAGGAAAAAGTACCTTTTATTGTCCAGATTCAAAATCTGTCAATAATCTAATTTCCTTGAAAATCAAAAAAAGATGTGGATTTGTATAGTTTGGGGAGAAAAAATTAAAAGTGCCAGTCCTGGGAATCATGGTCAGGTCAAACCGAGGCTCACTACCATCAGCCGACAAAAGAGAGAGAAAACATCAGAACTGGTGAATTCCCCAATTGCTTTTCACTAAATAATAAAAATGCTGCTACCTTAAGAGCATCACCATGCAAAAGGGAATGGTGACAATGCCATGCTGGAAGTCTGGCTGCTGAAGCTTTGATTTTATTCTCTTCCTATTTGGTAAAATCCTGTCCCTAAAAAGAAAAAAAAAATAATCTCTTTATGAAAGGAGTTGTAAATGAAGGGAAAGAAGGGACAGTGTGTTTTGGGGTGGGGTAAGTGGGGAAAATTGGTAAGCTCCTGTGCAGGAATGAGAGCGGTAGAAAGAGACAGGGACGTGATCTTACCCAGCCTATAAATTTCAGCACTTGGACAGATCCAAGCTCTGTAGTGCGCATGTTTCTTTCTTCAGCCTTGTTGGGGCGGGGGACAGGGAGAAACATTTAACAGAGAACGTGACTGGAGTCCAGACCCGGGCAAAGAGTGGTCCTACAGCAAGCAATGGGTGTGCCGAATGGGTCCTTTGACGAAAAGGAGAGAGAACAGATTGAAGAGGGAAGAATAGGTGAGGGAGATTATTTAAGGTTCATAGGAATATGAGTCTGGGGGCTATAGACCGAATGGGATTTGAGCTAAAGTATAAATGAAAAAGAAACGAAGAGAATGGGGGAAGGGGCATAAAGACATTTTAAGTATGGAGGAATGAATTTGGAGTTCTTAAAGTTTAAGAAGGAGAGTTGGGATTTTCACTCACGTAGTGAAAAGGGACTGAGGTTGCGGGAGAAAATACTCTTGTGAATGCAAGTGAAGGGAGCAAAGTGAGAACAGCTTTAAGAATTTTCCATTCAGACATGTCCAGGAGATCCAAACATTCATTTAGATTCCATTTTTATCTCTATAGTATACACAGTACACCACATATAGTATATATAGTATATATAGCAACAGTCCTTCCTCTTATGTTCAACCTCTTGTTTTCAGAGGGAACTCTGTCTTTCTAAGATATGCAAGGTATTCTCTGAAATCCCTCTTTTAACTGAACTCCACCCCTTCTATACTCACAGTAGTGTCTTTCCTTTAAAAAGAATTCAAATTCTCTACTACTTCACTAATTTTTATGACAGAACAAAAGACCAGAAGGGGGCAGTAGCAACCTGTTTCTACCCTTGCCGAAGGTGATAGGCCAGTGCTACCTGGACAAAGAGAGAAGTACTAATGGAGGGCAAATGTTAATTTTAAAGAGTATCATTTTAGGGAACTGCCCTCCAAGTGTTTTCTCTTGTTTACGTAGAAAACTCAGAAAGGAATAATGGAGGGCTTTATGGGAAAATAAATGTGAAATGTAAGCCCAACTACAGGTGGCTTTGTATATAAAAGATTGAAATTACCCTTGTCATACTACAGTAGCTATTGTTTTCAAATAATCTAATTAGGAGGGTAACAATATACTTCTGTGAAGATTTTAATCCGGTTGAAAAAATAAACTTTCAAATGATATGCTTCATTTATGTAACAGGATATAGATCTGGAAATAGGTAATATACACACATATGCACAAATATATGTCTGTATATGTATGTATAAAGAGAGATTTAACTTGAACATATGCAAATATGCACCCCAAAACCTGAGTTTCTCCTCAGTAAAACATAGGTATGGTCCCATTTTACAACGAAAACAATTCATCCCAAAAATACACTACCTACTTAACAGAGAGCTGTTCCTTGAGTGCACTTAGAGTCTTTGCAGTCTAGGAAAAAATAAGCAACAATGAAAAAAAGATTTATGCTGTAGAAGGAAACATTCCTGATATATTGGTTGTGCATCCTAGCTCCATGCCTCATCATCTGCTAATGCAACCCCATGGTAAATTTATCCCACAGTTCTGGTCACTAAATAAAATCAGTGTTTAGAAATAAATTATCTTAACTGAAATTGTCTAGAAAATAATATATGAGAAAAAGTTCCCTTTTTACTTGCCTTAAAAATTATATAGAGGAGTTTTTAGGTAATCGCAACCCTTTTTGTGCCATATTTCCACCTCTACCATTCTGAGCTGAGTGTAGGCAGACTTCAGCAAGGTCAGTGATCAAAGTTGTCTCATTCAGATGCTCATGCTTGATACACTTCTAAGAAAGGAGAAAAGTGCATCTAGTCAGGAGGGCTGCATCTCATACTTTCAGTTAACAGCTTGGTATCATACACAATTGGGAAAAATATTCATTAGGCACAGAGAGAATATGTTGCAAATTATTTCAGTTCATCCAGCGTTTGTTAACCACTTCCCTTTTGCCAAGCACCATGCTAAGTCCTGGGGAAGCAGAGACAAGAACAAAAATAACTCTTCTACCAAAGTAACATATTCTATAATGGGGATACTGATAACACAACTGTAGAAGAGCAACTTTTTAAAAAATCCAATCATGTTATAGCATTGTATCTATATTGCATGGGATGAAGTGAGCCATGATTTGGAGCTTGAAAATTCTAATATATGAAAACAAACAGCTTACATAGTAGAGAAAATGTGGTTCAATGGAAAATATTTTGGGAATAGGGTTAGGAATTCTAGGTTTGAATCTTGGTTCTAGCATTTAGTAATTGTGTAGCAGTGAGTAAACTAGTCATCTAATCTTTCTGAGTCTCAGTTTCTTTATATGTAAAATGGAGACATTTTATTTTTTTTAATTTTTATTTTATTTATCAAGTATTATCATACTTTCATGATGTGGTTTCCAGGGATTTGGGGATAAATAGCTTGTAAACATAATGTTATGGAAATGTTTATAATTATTGTTAGACTATGCAGAATTTTAATTGAATGACTGAAAGATCAAATAAAATTCAGCAGTGTCTTGTGCCTTGAGCCCTGCCATATACCAGAACAAAATGATTCATACAACTATGGAAGGGCTTGCAGTTCAATGGCCTCTTAATACCCATTTGTCTTCTAAGTTACTCAAATACCTTCAACTATTTATTTGGCATTTTTATGTTTCATTTCTTTAGCTCTTGACAAGGATGCATCACATTTTGATGAATCTGTGATCACTTTCCTTCTATCAGTAGAGATCACAGGCCATCAGTGCTTTCTCTTCCTAGGCAACTCTTGTATATTTTCTCCAGTAAATCTCCACAAGGACATACCTATTATACTTAGGAACTTAATCTCTTGATATTGTGTGTACATAAATGGAAGACATGGGCTGGTTATTAATTGTCCCTCACTCTGATGATAGCCCTTACATTTCTTCTTCTAAAAAGTATTTGTTAGTAATATGCTGGAGGCTATGCATATCTTTCAGGCATACTCCTTTATTTTTTGGGTAATACACAACTTCAATTCTTCTGAAACTGTGGTATTTCATGAATCACAGTCACCTGGCATTACCAAAAGAATATTGATATTAAAAAAGATGGACTTTCTTTTCTTTTAAAAAATACATTATTCAAACAGCTAAGTGGTGCAATGGCTAGAGGGCTGAGCCTGGGAAGATCAGTCAGAAAAATTTATCTTTGTGAGTTCAAATCCAGTATCAGATGTTTACTAGCTGTGTGACCCTGGGAAGTAATTTAACCCTGTTTACCTCAGTTTCCATATTTGTAGAATATTTGTAGAGTTGTAGAAGGAAATAGCAAACCCCTTTACTTTCTCTGCCAAGAAAAACCCACTGGAATCGTAAAGAATTGGACACGACTAATTAATAAAAAAGGACAAGAATTATTTATTTATTTTTAACTTTCTTTTCTTTTCAAATTTTGAGTTTTAAATTCTCCTTATCCATCTTACCCCTCTCTACCCACTGAGAAGGCAAACAAGATAAGATCAGTTATGCATGTGAAATAATACAAAGTATATTTCTATATTAGCTATATCACAAAAAGGCCAAAAAAAGTGAGAAAATTATGCTCTAATTTGCACTCAGAGCTCATCAGTTCTCTCTCTGGAGGTAGATAGCATTTTTTCATCATCAGGTCTTTGGAATTGTCTTTTATCATTGTATTAATCAAAGAGTCTTTCACAGTTGGTCACCACTGCAAAATTGCTGATACTATACACAATGATCTTATGATTCTTCTCACTTAACTTTGCATCAATTCATATATCTTGCTATATTTTTTTCTGTAATCACCTCCCTCATCATTTCTTATAGCACAATTGTATTCCATCACTATCATATGCCAGAACTTGTTCAGCCATTCCTCAATTGAGGAACATCCCCTCAATTTCCAATTCTTTGCCTCACAAAAAAAGACCTGATCTAAATATTTTTGTACACATAGCTCCTTTTCCTTTTCCTTTGATCTCTTTGGGGATACAGACCTAGTAGTGGTATCGCTGGATCAAAGGATATGCACAATTTGATAGCCCTTTGAGCATAATTCCAGATTGTTCTACAGAGTAGTTGGACTAGTTCCCTACCCTGACAACAATTCTAATATATTTATCCTCCTTCATCCCCTGTAGCAGTTGTCATTTCTGATAGGTATAAAGCGGTACCCCAGATTTGTTTTAATTTGTATTTTTCTAATCAATAATGATTTAGGAATTTTTTCACATTACTCTAGAGAGCTTTGATTTCTTCTTCTAAAAACTGACTATATCCTTTGACCATTTGACCCAGAGCTGTTTATGGGCAACAGAGTAGCCTTAATGCCAGCTGTATCCAGTGCTTGCAAAGGGTCCCCTGTAATCTGTTTCTGACCACTGTTATACCACTGCTTTACCACCTCTGGACTGAGAGCTCCTGAAGATTGTGCTGCTGCTATTTCAGGTGTCTCCAAGGCCCCCAGCTGGTGCTCTGCCACTCCAAAATGTGACTTGAGGTGTTATTTTAAAGTTGTTTGGAGGGGAATGTTCAAAGAGTTCAGTTGGGTCTCAGTCTCTACTTTGCCATCTTGGCTGTACCCCCATGGACCTGTTTTTTCTCAGGGCAACACTTGAGATCACTCAGAACACTGCATGATTTTCCAACATCAATAAAGCCTTTCCCCTCCAATTTAATTCTAGGACAGTTTTGTTATTCTGTCTCCATTCCTTTCCAAGATATACTCAATGGATTGTCTCCACAACTATTTATAATATATAAATATATGTAAACTTGAGTTTTCCTATACAAATACTCAAGCTTGAATTATATACTCACAATTAGGAGTAACAAGCAATAATTTTGGCAAAACAAGCAGTTACACAAAGTCAAATGTTTAGATTTTTCTAAATATCTACAATCAGATGATCTTCCCTCCCCTCCACTTTCTGTTACATATTTCAGTGGCCCTCAATGTAAACCATATAGACAATTAACATATCTCCTCAATCCATACTGTCACTTCATGGTGTGTGTGTGTGTGTGTGTGTATACATACATACATATATGCATACATATATTTCTAAATTTCAAAGAAATTCCAATATACTATTTTCAGGTGGTTTTTAAAGCTCATTATTTTGTCATTGTGTCTATTGATCAATGCTTCCATGCATTAGTAGGATTAATGAGTTGGTGTGGTTAAAAAATTCATCACCTGAAACTCAATCCCCGGGCAATGACTTCCACAGATAGTATTTATGAAACATAGACTAGAAAATTACTCTTTCCTCCCTTACAGGACCTGCTATACCATTAGAGAACTAAGAGTCCTGAATGTATTCACAAAAGTATTTTTTCTCCTTTTGCAACCTGTGCTTCATGGTTCAATTTCAGGAAGCACTTCCTTAACTGTAGCATCTGCATCATCACTCTTACAGAGGACCATAAAATCACCAACTAAATTACCCTACACTGAAGCTCCTCAAAGTCAAATATTCATTTTATAAGGGAAGAGCATGAAGTGTGCTAGATGTTTTTTTATAAAAGATGATTTCTTAGTAGTTCTAACATTCATCACTTGCAATGTCATGACTCTTGAAAAAATGACCCTCCGGGGGCGGAGCCAAGATGGCGGAGTAGAAACAGCTCTTCCAAGCCTCTCTGCCCCCAGATTCCCCACAAACTATGTAAAAAAGGACTGTGAACAACTTCTGGAGCCCCAGCACCCACAGAACGACACAGAGAAGCTAACCTCCCGCTGAGGACAGCCCAGCAGCCCTGCAAGAAGGACCAGCACAGCGGTCTGGGAGCCAGCAGCGCGCAGAACACAGAGCACAGGAGCCGAGCCGAGCCGAGCCCAGGTCTGCGTGAGCCGAGGTTTTAGCTCCAGGGCGGCAGGGCCAGCAGCCGGCTGGAGGAACCCCAGAACCCCAGGAGCTGTTGCGATTCCAGAATTATCAACATAGACATGCCTAGGACAAAGTAAGAGGTTAGTGTCCTATGGACTTTGGGACCTGTATTTGGGGAATTCGTCAGCTCCCTCCCCTGGGGGCTAGAAGCCTCTGAGGAGACACGCCATTTTGTAGTTTTCAGAGGCATTTCCGACTCCCAGCCTACAAATCGTGGGGAGATCCAGCGATCAGTCTTGGGGGGTAATCGCTCTTGCTTTAACCTCCCTGGATCTGGATTGTGATCTAGGGTGGAAGTTGTGGGTGGGTTTACAGCTTGCCAGAAACGGAAGTTGCCCCCCACACGTTCGGGACGAAAATTCCTCTAGCTGGCCTTAAAGCCATAGTGTGGCAACAAGCCCAAAAGTCAAGTAATTAAGTGGCAACGTGCCAAGGCAAAGGAAACAGAAAAATGCAACCCTAGACTCCTATTTTGGGGGCATAGAGCGGGAATAGGACTGTGAGGTCAGAAGTCCTGCTCCAAAAGCCCCAGGGGAAAACATGAGTGGGTTGCAGGCCATAGAGGACCTTAAGAAGGACTTTAAAAATCAAATAAGAGAAGTGGAGGAAAAATTGGAAAGAGAAATGAGAAGGATGCAGGAAAAGTATGAAATGAGGGTCAACAGCCTGACTGAGGAAAACAACACCTTAAAAAATAGACTAGCTCAAATGGCAAAGGAGGCCCAAAAGGGCAATGAGGAGAAGAATGCCTTAAAAAGTCGAATTTGCCAGATGGAAAAAGAATTTCAAAAGTTCACTGAGGAGATTCATTCCTTCAGAGTTAGACTGGAGCAAATGGAAGCTAGTGACTTTATGAGAAATCAAGATGCTGTTAAGCAGATCCAAACAAACGAAAGATTAGAAGGCAATGTGAAATATCTCATGGGAAAAACCACTGACCTGGAGAATAGATCCAGGAGAGACAATGTAAAAATTATTGGACTACCTGAAAGCCATGATCAAGGAAAGAACCTAGAAATAACCCTTCAAGTAATTCTCAAGGAAAACTGCCCTGATGTTTTAGATCCAGAGGGCAAAATAGAGGTTGAAAGAATCCACCGATCACCTCCTGAAAAAGATCCCAAAAAGAAAACTCCCAGAAATATTATAGCCAGGTTCCAGAATCCGCAGGTCAAGGAGAAAATACTACAAGCAGCCAGGAAGAAACAATTTCAATATTGTGGAAACACAATCAGAATAGCCCAGGACTTGGCAGCTTCTACACTGAGGGATCAAAGGGCATGGAATATGATATTCCAGAGGGCAAAAGAACTGGGAATGAACCCAAGGGTCACCTACCCAGCAAAACTGAGTATTTTGTTTCAGGGGAAAATATGGTCATTCAGTGGAATAGAGGACTTTCAAGCATTCTTGAGGAAAAAACCAGAGTTGAATAGAAAATTTGACATCCAGACAGAAGAAGTAAGAGATGCCTGAGAAGGTAATCAGGGAAAAGAAATCAAAAGGAACTTATCAAAGTTGAACTATTTACATTCCTATATGGAAAAGCAATAACTGTGACTGATGATATCTTTCTCACTATGAAAATAATGGAAGAAGGGGGTGTGGTCATATGAATACATATGTGAATGTGTGTGTATATGGTTACAGTATATATGGATAGAGGGCATAGGTTGAATTTGTTGGGAAGGGAGAACACTCAAGGGATGAAATTATGAGGTGAGAGAGGAAAGTGGCAAGAGGAGATGGGGAGAGACAGGGTAGGGTAAACTATCCCATGTAGAAGAAGCAAGGGGAAGTGGTTGCAAAGGAGGGGGAGAATAAGGAAGGCTAAAAAGACAAAACCACATTCCCATTGAATTTGGTTCAGGGAGAAAATGACATACATACTAAATGGGATATCTCAACCTGCAGCAGGATAGGGGGAAGGGGGACGAGAGGAGGGATGATGGATGGGAGGGCATCCTTGGGGGGAGGGGAGGTTAGAAGTACCCACTATAGAAGAGGGACAGGATTATGTAGGGAATGGACCAGGTGGGGGGTGGGATAAGTGGGAGGGAATTATAAGCAGCCTTGTAGAATATATCTACTATGATAATGTTTTGCATAGCTAGACATGTACAACATATACTGAATTGCTTATCTCCCAAAAAGGAATGGGTGACAAGGGAGGAAGGAAATGGATCTGAAATTCGAGGTCGTAACATTAAATGTTTCAAATATATATAAATACTATTAGTAATACTCTTTCGCTTGTAATAGGGAGATAAGATGTGCAGGCATTGGGACACAAAGATTCACCTTCCTCTAATGGAAAAGTCGATGGGGGTATGGGAGAAGGTATGGGAGAGAGCAGATTGGAGGAAGTGATATCTTGTGGGTCTACTATTCTGGGAGGTTGGGTAGGGGAATAATGGGGGGAAAATGATTGTAACTCAAAATATGGTGGAAATGAATGATGTAAAACAGAAGTTAATAAAGCATTTGTTTAAAAAAAAAAGAAAAAATGACCCTCCTTCTATTTGAGATTTTCAAGTTGAGATCAAGAAATAATATAGCAGTCTACAACCTAAAATCCACAAAGAAGACATTATTTGAGACAAACCAATTAATTGGGAGGAATTAGCTTTTAGAAAAGCTACATTTGCCAAAGTACTACTACAAAAAGTGAATTATACAACCAAACTTAACTCTTCTACATTCAGTAAATGAATGGTTTTCAAAAGCAGTTCAACCATCAGAAGAAGTTTCAAAATATAGTGTTTTAAGAGTAGAATGCTAGGGAGCAGAGCCAAGATGACTGTGTAAAGGCAAGGACTTGCCTGAGTTCTCCTCCAAGCCCCTCCAAATACCTTGAAAACTGACTCTAAAAAATTCTAGAGCAGCAGAACCAACAAAAAGGCAGTGAATAAAATCAGAAAATTGGCAAGAAAGGTCTGTTGCACCAGGGTAAGAGAGGAGTGCAGTCCAGTGCAGGTCGCACTAGCAAAGACAAGTCCCCAGCAACCCTGGAGAAGGAACCAGAGTGACTAAAATAGCAGTGGCAGTGGCTGCTTCTGGAACTTTCAGTCCATAGATGGTAAAGACATAGAACAACTGGTCTGAAGGAGATTATAGAGGTCTTTTTGCTAGCACTGGGGCAGGACTCAATTGCTTTGCATATACTTAGATCTGGGTCACAGTCCTGGGTGAAAGTCTTAGGATGAGGGAGAGGTCTAGCACAGTAGAGTTTGTAGCCACAGTGGAAGGGGTGGGGTATCCTTCCTCACAGTGCCAGGGAAGAAAAGAATGCTTGTGGCTGCTGATAGACCAGGAGAATAGTAAAATCTCTCTTTAGATCATACCACCTTGGAAGCACTGAAAACTTGCATGTCCTAGGGGCAGCTAGGTGGTGCAGTGAATAGAGCACCAGCTCTACCAGTCAGGAGGACCTGAGTTCAAATCTGGCCTCAGACACCTGACACACTTACCAGTCCTGTGACTTCGGGCAAGTCACTTAGCTGCAATTGCCCTCCAAAAAAAGCAAAACAAACAAACAAACAAACAAAAAAACACCCCAAAAAACTTGCATGTCCCTAGAATACTCTCTAAAAACAGATATACAAACCCCCTGAAGCTTGGGACAGGTCACCCTCCACCCTGGAAATAGAGCCTTACTTTAACAAACATTTAAAAGTCAAGTAATAATATGCTGGGGAAATGAGAAAATGACAGAAAAAAAACCAACCTCTGACTATAAAAAGTTATTGTGGTGACAAGGAAGATAAAAACACATACTCAGAAGAAGATAGAACATGGAAAGATGGTATTTGGAACTGATGAGACCTTCCTCAGTAATAGGGGAGTTGAAAAAAGTAGATGATAGATAGATAGATAGATAGATGATACAGGGTGAGTTGAATATGAAGGGATGATATCTAAAAAATAAAATTAAGGGGTGAGAGAAAAATATATTGGGAGAAGGTGAAATGGAGATATAGAATAGGTTAAATTATCTCACATAAAAGAGGGAAATAATAGGTTTTACAATGGAGGAGAAGAGAAGGGAGGTGAGGGGGAGTGATAGAATCTTACTTTTATAAGATTTGGCTTAAGGGAGCAAATAACATCCAGCCTCAATTGGGTATCTTATACTAGAGGAAAGTAGTATAGGAAGGATATGGAGATGGATGATAAAAGGGAGAGCAGATTGGGGGAGGGACTAGTCAGAAGCAAACCACTTTTTGAAAAGGAACAGGGTCAAAGGAAATAGAGTAAGTGGGGGGCAAGATAGGATAGAACGAAATGTAGTTAATCTTTTACAACACGACCATTATGGAAGTGTTTTGCACAACCACGCGTGTAAAACCCATATTGAATTGCTTGCCTTTTTATTGAGGGTGGATGGGGAGGGAAGAAGAGAGAGAATTTGTAACTCAAAAGTTTTTTTTTAATGTAAAAATTGTTTTTACATGTTACTGGGTAATATGATATATAGGCAATGGGATATATATCTTGCCCTACAAGACAGTAAGTGGTTAGGGGTTAAGTTTTGGGGGAGGCAAGATTGAAGGGAGGGTAGACTAGGGGAAGAGGCAATCAGAATGCACACCATTGGGGGCAGAGCCAAGATGGCAGAGTAGAAACAGCACTTCCAAGGTTCTCTGCCCCACACAACTTCCAAACAATGTGAAAGGGGAATCTGAACAACTTCTGGAGTCCCAGCACCCACAGAACTACACAGAGAAGCTAACCTCCCTCTGAGGAGAACCCAGCAGAACTACACAGAGAAGCTAACCTCCCTCTGAGGAGAACCCAGCAGCCCTGCAGGGAGCGGGGAGCACAGTGCTCTGAGAGCAGGCAGCACAGAGCGCTGGGAACCGACAGCGCAGTGCTCTGGGAGCTGAGCACAGGCCTGCCTGAGCTGTGGTTTTAGCCCTAGGGCAGCTGGGCCAGCAGCCAGCTGGAGGGACCCCAGAACACCAGCAGCTGTGGTGATTCCAGAATTATCAGCACAGATATGCCTAGGACAAAGTGAGAGGTTAGTGCCCTATGGACTTTGGGACCAGTATTTGGGGAACGCATCGGCTTCCTCCCATGGGGCCGAAAAGCTGAAGAAGAAACGTGGCACAGAAGCCATTTTGCAGTGTCAGTGGCGGCTCTAGCTCCTGGTCTTCAAACTGTAGGGAGATCCAACAATCAGTCTGTGGGTTAATCGCTCTTTCTTTACACTGCCTGGATCTGGATTGTGGTGAGTTTGGAGTGGGTATCCAATTTGCCAGAGGGGGGGGAGGCTTTACAGAGGCCACCCAACCTGTGGAAGTTGTGAAAACCCCAGGTTTGGGTGGAAGCTCTCCTGTCTGGTGGCAGAGGCCTACTATGTCAAGAAGCCCAAAAATCAAGTAATTAAGTGGCAACATGCCTAGTCAAAAGAAACAAAATAAACAGAGAAATTCAATATTGGACTCCTATTTTAGGGGCAAAGAGGATCAAAGCATGGAGGAGGACTGTGAGGTCAGAACTCCTGCACCAAAAGCCCCAATTGAAAATACAAGCTGTCTACAGGCCATAGAGGACCTTAAGAACCAGATAAGAGAAGTGGGGGGGGGGGGAAATTGGGAAGAGAAATGATAAAGATGCAAGAAAACTATTAAATGACAGTCAACAGCCTGACTGAGGAAAATAACACCTTAAAAAATAGACTAACTCAAATGGCAAAAGAGGCTCAGAAAGGCAACGAGGAGAAGAATGCCTTAAAAAGCCAAATTTGCCAGATGGAAAAAGAATCTCAAAAGTTCACTGAGGAGATTCATTCCTTCAGAGTTAGACCTGAGCAAATGGAAACTAGTGACTTTATGGGAAATCAAGATGCTGTTAAACAGATCCAAACAAATGAAAGAATAGAAGGCAATGTGAAATATCTCATGGGAAAAAACATTGACCTGGAAAATAGATCCAGGAGAGACAATTTAAAAATTATTGGACTACCTGAAAGCCATGATCAAAGAAAGAACCTAGAAATCATCCTTAAAGAAATTCTCAAGGAAAATTGCCCTGATGTTTTAGACCCAGTGGGGGAAATAGAGGTTGAAAGAATCCACTGATTGCCTCCTGAAAAAGATCCCCAAAAGAAAACTCCCAGGAATATTATATCCAGGTTCCAGAATCCCCAGATCAAGGAGAAAATACTCCAAGCAGCCAGGAAGAAACAATTTCAAAATTGTGAAAACACAATCAGAATAGCACAGGACCTGGCAGCTTTGACACTAAGGGATCGAAGGACATGGAATATGATATCCCAGAGGGCAAAAGAGCTGGGATTGAAGCCAAGGGTCACCTACCCAGCAAAACTGAGTATTTTGTTTCAGGGGAAAATATGGTCATTCAGTGGAATAGAGGACTTTCAAGCATTCTTGAGGAAAAAATCAGAGTTGAATAGAAAATTTGACATTCAGACACAAGAAGCAAGAGATGCTTGAGAAGGTAATCAAGGAAAAGAAATAAAAAAGAACTTATCAAAGTTGAACTATTAACATTCCTACATGGAAAAACAATAACTGCATCTGATGAAACCTTTCTCATTATGAAAATAATTGAAGAAGGGTATATGGGCATATGTTTACAGGTATACATGGATAGAGGGCACATGTTGAATTTGATGGGAAGGGATGATTCTTAAGGGGTGAAGTTAAGAGGTGAGAGAGGAAAGTGGCAAGAGGAGATAGGGAGAGACAGGGTTGGGTAAACTATCTCATGTAGAAGAAGCAAGGGGAAGTAGTTGCAGGGCAGGGGAAGAATAGGAAGGCAAAAAGGCAAAACCATATTCTCATTGAAGTTGGCTCAAGGAGAGAACCACATACATACTAAATGGGATATCTTACCCTGCAGGAGAGTAGGGGAAAGGGGAATGAGAGGGGGGATGATGGAGGGGAGGGCATTCTGGGGGGAGGGGAGGTTGGAAGTACCCACTATCAAAGAGGGACAGGATCAAAGTAGGAAATGGACCAGGTGGGAGGTGAGATGGGTGGGAGGGAAATGTAAGCACTCTTTTACAATATATCTACTATGGTAATGTTTTGCATAGCTATACATGAACAACACATACTGAATTGATTATCTTCTCAGAGGGAGTGGGTGACACAGGAGGAAGAGAATGGATCTGAAAATTGAAGTTTTAAAATTAAATGTTTCATAAGATGTCCAGGCATTGGGGCTCAGAGATTCACCTTGCCCTAATGGCAAAGTTGAAGGGGGTATGGGGGAAGATGTGGGAGAGAGCAGATTGGATGACGGGCTATCTAGTGGGACTGCTATTCTGTGCTGGTGGGTAGGGGGAAAATGGGGGTAAATTGTTACTCAAAATCTTGTGGAAATGATGTAAACCAGAAATTAATAAAGCATTTGTTTAATAATAAAAATGCACACCATCTTGTGGGGAGGAGTGAGATAAAGATTCATTCAAAATCTTGTGAAAAAATGTTGAAAACTAAAAACAAATTAATTATTTTGGGAAAAAACGCAAAAAAGAGAAATGATCATGGAAAACTGGCCTGATATTTGAGAACCAGAGGGGAAAATAAAAATTAAAAGAAAATCCTCTGAAAAAAGATACCAAAATTAAAACTTCCAGGAATATTGTAGCCAAATTCCAGAATTCCCAAGTCAAGGTGAAACTATTGCAAGCATTCTGGGGAAAAAATTCAAGTATGGTGGAGTCACAATCAGTATAACACAAGATTTAGCCGCTGCTAAAAAGGATCAGAGGGCTTAGAGAACAAAGGAGCTAGGATTACAACCAAGAATCAACAATCCAGAAAATCTGAGTATTATCCTTTATTTTTTTGGGTAGTGGGGGGAGTGAACATTCAAGGAGAGAGAGGAATTTCACAAGCATTCTTAAGAAAAGACCAGAAGTGAAAAGAAAATTTGCCTTTCAAATATAAGACTCCAAAGAAATATACCAAGGGAAGCATGAAAGAGAAATAATAAGGAACTTATTGAAGTTAAACTATTTTCTGTATGGGAAGATGATATTTGCAACTCATAAGACCTTTCTCATCATTAGGGTAGTTAGAAGGAATATATATATATATATATATATATATATATATATATATATAT